>LTAE01008100.1:10715-21286 GCA_001647135.1 Pontederia paniculata | reverse complement strand
TTTTTTTAACTCGCTATTATTTTTAATATTTTAATCGGTATATTTTATAAAATATTTTTTATGAAAATATTACTTCAACATATTAATTTTATATTACTTATTATAATTTTTAAATTGAAATAAGTTTTATCTTTCTTAAAAATATATTACATATTTTTTGTTCTCGTTTTTTATCCAAACACCCCTAGAACCTATTTATAATCATTACATTTTAGTTCATCCAAACACAACTAGAATTAATCTATCACATCAAAGAACCCGGAGAACCCCCGGTTCTCTATCCAAACGCTACCTCAAGCCACCAATTGTCCTCCCTCCATAGCTCAGTGTAAGCTGGGCAAACCGTACATTCACAAAATAAGAAAGATAAAGGCAAAATGTATTCAAATATGAAATAGAGGTGACAAAATATTATGATAAATTAAAATAAGAACCAGGGAGAGCAATTAATGCATTCATATTTGAGCAGTTTGACATATTCCTAAGTCAGATACCTCCTATATCTCTTAACCTGCAGTTCTTAGGAACTAAACATGCCCTTGTGAAATTACACCTTGTTCAAAGCCACAATCTCACTACGGCAGATATAACAAAACCTACTACCTAATAAATCCTCATTTTTTTAGCATGACAGATGCAACTAAAGTCCAAGTCAACCACAATCTCTACCCAGAAAAGATAATAGAGTATCTGAAGAAAAAATCAGAAGATAATACCAATTACCAAAGGAAGCAACTTGAGATGGCAAAATATGCATCACAACTAACTTGAGCAGCAGCCAACTTTCTTGAGCGCGGAAACATCATCTTTCACATTAATCTTTTCCCCTTTATTTGGGACAGCAGAAGCTCCATCGTCACCTGTTTCAACTGTCTTCTTGCTCACGATTCTATATATTTGAGTCAAGACCTCTGCAAAGGCATTTTCCACATTTGTTGACTCCAATGCAGACGTCTCCATAAAATAAAGGGATTCCCTCTCTGCAAAAGTTTTCCCATCCTCAGCTGATACAGCTACAAGGTGACGCAGGTCAGACTTGTTTCCAATAAGCATGACAACTATGTTTGGATCTGTGTGATCCCTCAATTCCCGCAACCAACGCTCAGCATTCTCAAATGTGGCATGCCGAGTAACATCGTATACCAGCAATGCACCTACAGCTCCACGGTAATAAGCACTGGTGATGGCCCGATATCTGCAAGACAATGCAAGTTAATAATGCAGTGAAAAGAAAATAGATGCACGTCTTGCAAGTTAGTTGTCTAGTGAGATCCATGAAATAATAAGAGTTCAAATTAGGCCAAACACACAATCGACATCCAATTTACAAGATCTTGTACAACAACAAATAAATAAAAGGTTCTGACATTTCTTCATTGTCTTGATGCAGTATACGCAACATGAAACAATTAACAGAAAATTTACAACCACAAAAAGCAAATACTCAATGATGATGTTTTTTTTCTTTTCTTTTTCTTTTTTTCTCTTTTGAGGGGTCAGGGGTACAAATGATACTTTACCAGACAATGAAAAGCAAGCATCTTGCTCAAATTCAATAAATTAGAATAAAGGTCACGGCGTTAGGAAAAAAAACAAGTCAATGCGAAAGGCTAAAGAGAATTCCACCATTTTAAACAATTATCTCAATGCTTCATATTTAACTTGGAAGTTTGAGAACAAGGGCATGATGCAATGGCACACCTCTTGACTCATGGACCAAGAGGTCTCAGGTTTGATTCTCATGAATGACACTTTATTTTTCAAGTTCTCTTTCCTTCTACAAGACCCATGGGCTTTGTAATTGGAAAAAATAACTTGGAAACCCTGATACTCGATAAATAGGATTATTGTGGTACTTTCATAAAGGAGATTGCTCATCCCATTGTCAGGATATAAGGGATCATTACAAATATTCAACCAAGAAAAATTGGCTGTCCTAGAAGGCCCTTTAAAGAAGAAAATAAAGATTAATAGTCAACAATAAATTATGACACTAATATTCTTATTCCTTATTTGATGTTGAACTTAGAAAGAAAAACACATTCTTAGGAAAATATGTCCAATTCTTCAAATGGAAATCTTGGCTTTAAGATATAACCACAATAAATAAACTTTTTCAAGGAATGATGCTATGAAATGACATATGTTGATCTCATCAAAGGCCAACATAAGAGTTAAAATCTGAGACAGTAATATTAGTAAAAGGATGATGATGAATACATAATCGTTAGATATAACAGCAAGCTCACTGGTTACTTTGAGCTAGCATTCTAAGCCTGAGAAAATTATGAGGGAGGCCTTCATGCGAAAAGTTCCAAGTTTACAAATAGCTATGTAAAGTCAAAAGTTGCCATTATTTTTTCTCCAAACGCATAATTAGGGAAAAAACATGATGCCCTCACCTTTATAAATTTTGTATCGCAATAATGGTAAGATGAATACTGGTTGAAGACCATATCCAAAATCGACATGTCACGAGGCTTTCAAATGTTGTTTTTTTTTTTCAAAAAAAAAAAAGGAAGAAAGGAAGCACAGAAGATTTTTTTCCCACCAGTTATATCTTTTTAGATTCACACTAAATACATCATGTTTTCATGGGAAGCACTCAAAGCAGTTTTATTGACATTCTTGGACCATGACATAAAGATCAAAAGCTTTTTCTTGGGCGCAAAAGGGAGAAGATTCTACTGTAAAAATTTAGGATAAAAATATACAATTCATGGGAAATTATTTGATATCCTAATGCATGAAAAGCAAACATAACATATCTGAATTTCCTTTTTTGGTGAACCGTGTAAAAGCCAAAATGCAATAATGTCCTCTCTTCTGATCTTCTAATTGAAAGAATCGGCGGAATGTGATAACGGAACCAGATAATAAACACTGGAACAATTGGCATTCTTGTATGTCCTATAAGTCGACCCGCCAGAAAGGAAGATTTGAAAGATGCAACTCATGCCTCCATCATATTCGAAAATACATTGTAGTAGAACCAATAATCTCAGTATCTTTCTCTATTTAACTAGATAAAATGGTCAATATCTCTCTGTTCTACGTCAATATCTTTGTCCATTAAAATTGGACAAAAATACAAAGATCAGAAGTGTCAAACCAGAGCAGAGCAAGATCCCCTCGATGACAATTCTCATCATATTTTCGTCCGTTAACACTCACTACAATCTGTAAGTCCAGAGGAAGAATTTACATGCCAGAATTCCTCTACATTTTGGTAAAATAGAGTATAACAAATCCAATAGGACCATAGGATTTCCATCATCCTTTCAAGTGTAGCCATATGACACCTGAACTTTCCCTTCTTAGGTCACTGCATCTTATAGACACTCAATGACCAGCAAATTCCATTTTTTTCCCAACTCCCTGATCTACATTCACTTCAATACAAGGTTCTACCATTGATCTCTCATCCTTCAACACATATCTGCACAGAAATCACTTTGCAACATATCAAAAGCTCATACTTTTCCTTTGAAACACATCACAGACCACAACCGCTGACTGAAGCGACGGAGAAAAGAAGCAGATCAAAAGGTCACCAGAGGAAGAATCTAACTCCAAACGAGAAGAAGAGGAGCAAACGGAGTCGCGCTCCTGGCAGGACTAGAAATTACCTTTCCTGGCCAGCGGTGTCCCAAATCTGGGCCTTGATGACCTTGCCGTCGACCTGGAGGGTGCGGGTGGCGAACTCGACGCCAATGGTGGACTTGGACTCGAGGCTGAACTCGTTGCGGGTGAAGCGGGAGAGCAGGTTGGACTTGCCGACGCCGGAGTCCCCGATGAGCACCACCTTGAACAGGTAGTCGTAGTCGTCCTCCGTCCTGTACCCCGCCATCTCTCTCTCCCCCCTTCGCACACGCTCCCGCAAGCAACTGCTCTACTTCTCCCCCTCGTCGCCGGGAGTAGGAGGTCGGACGAAGTGATCGGAGCAGGAGGAGGAGGAGAAGATGAAGTGATGGGTGGCGCCTGAGCCGATGCCGCGTCTTTGTTGCTTTATTTTTTTGCCTGTCGCCCGTGTCTGGTTTGTAACTTTGTATCACTTAAAAAAAAAGAACAAAAATAAGGGACCAGATTTTGGTCGGATCCGGCGGATATCTTATCGGTCTCTTGCGGGAAATAAAAATAATTGGGAGCAATTTTATGGGAGCGAACTGGGCGGTGCCTTGTACTCTGTTTGACTGGTCAGCTTACTTTTTTTCTCAAAAAGAATTTTTAAAAAGTAAACACCAATAATAATTGACACCTTATTATCTTTATTTCTATTTTTTATTTTATTTCATATAACTCATAATTTATTATGATTTTTTTATTAGATCAGTGATCATTTTTATGTTCTATTTGTTTTCTTTCTTTTTTTTCTGATTTATGTAAACAAAAAACCATTTTGAAAAAATTATATATATATATATATATATATATATATTGAGGTGCAAGTCTCCAAACGTGTGATGCATGCAGTGAATGCGAGCTTTAAGTTAGCGAGAGTAACCTTTTTAAGCCCAAGTCAGTGACCATATTGATTGCAATTTTGAATTTTCAGAAAAAAAGCGATTGATAACGATGCATGTCAAGCTTAAATAAAAGCCAATAGAGATGATAACGTTATTCTGTTTATTTATTTGCTTATTTTTATAACGTACTTCTTCACATGGAAAGTTTTACGTTTTAAATACAATAATCCAATTATTTTTTTTCCTTTAAGATACTAAATTTGTAATTATGGAGTAAGAATCTCGTGTATTTAATAGTAGTTTTTAAATGGAAATCAATTTAAGGAAGATCTGCTGATTTCTCGTCAAAGTATATATGTATCTATCGGGCAATGTTGGCTTGCAGATTTATTTTATTTTGGAAAATAGAGTCAAACGATTTTTTATAATAATTATAATTATTATTAATAAATATTTAAATGTTAGAATCAAACTTAAATTATCCCTATTTTTGTTTCTCAAATATGGTTGATTGAACTATGCCAATACAGAAATTAATAAACATATCATAATTTATTTGTTTTAGAAAGAATTTTTTGAAAAATATAATCAATGTATTTTTGTTTCATTCATCTCATATTCTAATATCAACATACCTAATTCAAAATTTTTTTATTTATTATTCAAATAAAAATAACATTTCAAATAGAATATCATATTCTCGGGATTATTTATTTATATTATAATGTCACATGAATGAAATATGCCCCATATTGTGGAATCCTTCTTTTAACAAATTTTCTAACTACAAAAAAAGCGACACATTAAAACTAATATCAAATAAACAAAGATAGAAAAAAAATTATTAGTGGTTCTATAACACCCTATAAGAGAGGAATTATACATTTTATCAGCATAATCTTAAAGAATTACGTCCGGGAAAAAACATCATTTTTAAGAGTTGGTTAGCACAAATGAATGTCACCATAAGTTTTACTATTTTTGACCTAATTCTTTCAAAGCAAGGGGGAGCTCGTCTTGGTCCGATTCAACCGATTGGGTCGTAACAACATTAGTTAGAGTTAAATTGGGTTAGGGCACTAAAACTAAGTGCTGACGGAAATCGATGTGTTAATCATCTTATTCGAATATTCTGAGTTATTTATGTTTATATTTTAGCAATTGAATTCATTTTAGGGTTATTTCCACATATAATCTTAATATTATAAATTATTTTCATATATAATCTTAACCCTCTTGGTATTATAATTTTTTTGCATATAATCCTTAAACTATAATTCTATCCATTTTAATCTTTAAATGTATATCGATTTTTTAATCAAGTCCTTTTGTTAAATTCTATTCAAAATTATATTACATTTTTTTATAATTATAAAATGGTAATTTTATTCTTTTCTTTTAAAAAATAACGACTTTATTAAGATGGTTCATAATTATTAAAAAATCATTATATTGCATCCTTACTTTATTTTTATTTTTTATTATTATTATATTAAAGAAGTAAGGATAAAAATAATATTTTATAATTATTAAAATCAAATTAATAAAATTTAACGAAAAAATTAGATTATAAATTATAATAAGTTCAAAATTAAATTTAATAAATTTAGAATTTAGATGTACCAAAAGGTCCCAAATCAATTGATGCCACATCCAAAATTATTCTTGGGCCTTGGGCCTTGGGCCATGGGCCTTATCACAGTTCCATTATATAATCGAGGAACAAACTAGAAAAAGCAAAAAAAAAGGAAGCGATTGATTGCCAATTTGCCATGTCGAGTAACACTTGTCCTTTTAACTCGTTGTATCATGCAGTCGTTCCTGTGCAATGATTCGTCAATATCGTTATAGTTTGTAAAATATGACTCATCTGCATATTTTCGTTTTAAGAGGAATGAGTCGACGATGCGTTCTTAAATGTTTTTTATTTGTTTCAGTGTATTTTTAAAATAGGGAAATTGCTGTTGTATGAAATGTACATAGTCGAACAAATATTATTCTAAGAATTATAAATAAATGTATCGGAAAAACATGACACTGATATGTTTTATTGGTGGAAACTAAAATAAGAATACCATAAGATTGAAGTTTTTTCTTAAAAAAAAATTAAAAGAGAGGCGCCATAGCCTTTAAATGGATTCGCTGCAAAATGGTTATTGGATCCACGCCTGGCGGAAGAATCAAATATTTTTTCTAGGTGGCAAATGTATATTATGAAAAGAAAAAGTTATTTATTAAAGTTAATAAAATATGTCTACTTTAGTTGTTGCACGAAAAAGTGCGAGAGATAAATCACACTAAAAAAATATAAAAAATTAACGAGATTTAATTTTAATTGGACTACGTTTACGACAACTGAATTTTTTTTAATACGAAAAAAATAGTAGATAATATAAAATATCGAATAACTTAAATTCTAAACAAATTTATCCAAAGACTCTCAATATAAGATGTTAAATAACTCAAACTCTAATAAGTTTATATAATGATACACATGTATGGAATGATTGATTTAACCATCTCAATTATTGGAGGCTGTGATGTAAGAGAATTATATGATTTTATAACCGAATTAATATTGCAAACCTTATACTTAACCTTAATTACCTACCTAATATATATGTATGCATATATACTAGTCTCACATAGTAGGAGTGTGACATGTTTTGATAAAATTGTATGAAATAAGATCCGAAGCAGACGGGTGTCACTTTTGGTTAAGGATACTACATATGATACCAGAATATTTAATCATAAATCTAATTATTAATTAAGAAAGTATTTAACACAATATAAATCAAAATTCGTTTGTCATAAATATTAAACCTTAATTGATATGCAACTGAGATAAAGTAGTATATATATATGTATAACTAATATTCATGATCAAATCAAAAGAGCTATCCCTTAAATCATTTAGGCTCCTAATGTTGATTCAAATTTAATAAGAGCTAACAATCTTCAGGATAACTTACATTAGAAAATAGTATAAGCCTATTTGTTTTTGCGCTGTAATTAATATAAGTTAGATGTGATGAACGATATAGTCAGTATATGTATTTTCCCTAAAAGCTTCCCAAGTGAGTTTTATTGTATACAAAACTATAAATTAATATATATATATATATATATATATATATATATATATTTCAAAGGAATTCGGGTTTTAAAAGTAAAACAATGACTTATTTACTATTTAAATCAAATTGGCATAGGGAATTTCAGCCATTTGATAAGCAAATTGGTTTTTCAAGACGCTATAATATTTATTATTAGTTTCTCCATTCTTATCATAACATAATTATTTCTATCTTAGATATATGAACTATAATGCTTGAAACGCTTGTCAGCAATTAATATTCATTATTGTTTTATAAACTAAGTCAACAAGCTCTAAGTCTTCGAAAATGATAACCTAGATATGTACGTAGTCTTGTTGTTTTTTTTTCGGTATAAATAAAAAAGAGAATAATGTTACATTACAATTGAACAGAGTTTCATTTATAGATCAAGCCATATGATGAGAGTCTTGAGAGATTTAAAGAGATTTGTGATTTTTATTTCCTTTTTTATTCTTGACTTTTGAAACACCCTTTGTAAAAGTACACAAGGAGACATGTTAAGTGCTTGCTATCACTCTAGCTGTCGGGAGTGGACCGAGTGGTACCATTGATTATTTGTATCTAACTCACTTTAATCGTCTTACACTTTTGCCACTTGATATCTTATATAAAAGGTGGAGTTCAAGAAAATTTCTCAGTTTGCTACTTCGTGTTTTTTTTATTTTCTACATTTGATAACAAAGAAAATTATGATCAAATAAAATAAACAAATAAGATATATATATATATANACTTTGGGTCATAGTAGAAGAAGGAGTCTCTGGTTAAGAATATTCTAGAGTGATAAGAAGATAAGTAGTATAGGGTTAGGAGTTTATCTTTGAGCTTGATTAGATTAGATTTAGATTCTCTTCTGCTATAAATATGTGAGTCCTTAAAGTTGTAATCCTTCAATTTTTGAGTTAATGCATTAAGTTTTTACGTAAGATTCTCCTACTTGAGTTTTCAAGTGGAGTTCATCTTCTGCCTTGTTTTGTGACTTCACTCCTCTGTTTTTTCCTCCATTGGTGCGTATGTTTTGTTTCCAAACCATCATATGGTATCAGAGCGTCCAGGGAAGCGATCATGGCTAGGAGCAGGTCATCTCCATGCGACTGTTGACTCGCTCCATCGAAGCAAAGTTCGCCGCGCCTCCACCTCCATCAATAGCGGACGCCATCAACAAGAGGTGCTGCATGTCCTGAAAAGATGCCAGAGAGAAGGTAGAACCTGTCATCTTCAACCTCTCGGACGTCGCCGGAGGCGTGGAAGAAGGTCACCTACTACCTGTCCGACAATGGGGCCACGGTGTTTTCTATTTGTTCTACGGCGCAAGGAAGATCCGCCAGGGGGTTTCAATCATCCAGCCGCTCATAAGGACGCCACCAGCAGCCAGCCGGCGAGGCGCGACAACGGGATGATGGCGAGGGCGAAGTAGAGGATGGCCAACGCGATCACGGGGTCATGCGCGACGGAGTAGAAACATCTATTGGCGAGGCCAACGACGTCGTGAGCAGCCAACAGAAGGGACGACGTCGGGGCGTCCTTAGCCGTGGAGAGGAGTCGAACAGGTGGTCCCCCGAGCTCCAGGTTGTCGCTCTGCGACAGCGGCTGCAAGATATCGGTCTCCTTACTCGTACATCGTTGAAGTTGTGACTAGCTACAACAGAGGCGGCACAGGGACTCGGCCAAACAAAGCAGGGGGCGTCTGGTGTTTTAAAAAAAAGAAAAAAAAGGTTTGCATGCATGCATGCATGCTATGTAGGATTAGGATTAAGTGGCCAAAGTCTTTGTCCTATTTGTGATGTGCTTCTGAAGAGGTCGTCAAGTTCTGCCCTTCGTTCAATTTCTGGAATACGCCCGCCACCGATGAGAAGGGAGAAGGACATCTCTCTTTGAATGCCATCAAGGTCTGAGGGGGTCGACGTGTCAAAGGACTGACACGGTGCTGCAGGACGAGGGTCGTGACCGTGTCGAAGGACTAACGTGGTGCTGCGGGTCGGAGGTAGTACTCATGTCGAAGGACTCACACAGTGCTACGTTCGATCGATGTTGCTTTCCACGACACTGGTCAGGTGTGCTTACCTGTTGGTGGCCGAGTGCTCGTTGACTGTGTGTCGACGATCGACCAGTGGACGACGAGAACTACGCGGGGTGCGTAGCGTGACACTGGTCAGGTGAGCTTACCTGGTGATGCGAGCATAAATATACATGTTGCACGCATCTATTTCATATCATTTTTAGGCATTTAGTATAGATTTGTTTATTATTTTAGTATTTTATTCATTACATTTTGTCTATGAGTCATAAACTACCCAAATGTTCTCTGTTATGTGATTTTCAGGTAAAAGAGCTCAAAACTGCGAAGAATTCGAAGTAAACATCAAACAGCCAAAGCTTTAAAGGAATTTAAAGCCGACTCGGGCCGTTTTGGATTAAAACGGGCCGTGTCGAACCCATCGACCATCAGATGCAGTTCTATTATCAACTCGGAGCGTTTTCGTCAACGCAGGCCATTTTCGGCCGTCACGTCAGATCATCGCCACGACGGTGTCCACGTCAACACGGTTGATTCAGCCACTCAGAAGATGCCACGTGTCAGTGATGACGTCAACACGACCGTTTTCGCAACCAACTAGGAATCAAACTCCACGTCAGCACAACTCGGGCCGTTTTGGTTAAAAATGGGTCGTGTTCTCACTTAACAAAGGCGGTTCGGCCGAACGGACGATTGCTGATGATTCATTCTCCTCTAAGTTAAAAAGATGTAATATTAACCGTACGATTTAGGGTCTTCATGTCAACTTTTGCCTATAAATAAGACCTCATGTAATCCCAGAGGGGGATCCCTATTTTTGGAGTTGAAATTTCTGTCTGAAGCTCTGGTTGGAGAGGAGGAGATCCGAAGACGACAAAGTCCTGAGGAAAGAATCTGTAAACTCTGTTAGTATTTTAGATTATTATATGTTGAATGATTAGATGAACTTGAATCTGAATATTTTAT
>LTAE01008098.1:4944-16519 GCA_001647135.1 Pontederia paniculata | reverse complement strand
ACCTGTTCTAGGTTCAACCGACCTTGAGTGTTGATCCATCCAATTTCGAAACTTCTTAAATTATGGTGCATTGAATCATTGAAACTTTCAAGTCTTCATTCCACCTATCTTTCAATCACTTAAATAACTTATTAGTAAACACAACTCAATCCGAAATATAAAGTAGGATGACCAAATATTAATATGAAGTTTAACACATAGAGCTATCTTTTCCAAATTAATCCCTTTTGGATAGTTATAATTACTCGAGGTTTGTATCATCAAAACATAATGGTTTAAGGCATAAAGCCTATGTTCCAACAGTGATGCCTACGAAGGTCACCACGACGTTGTGGTTACGGACCAACAAGAGAAGTAATCGTTTGTTCACGACCATGGAGTGCCCTCACGCCGAGTTTTCACGGCCAGAGCTTTACGGGTCATGAAGATAGATTATGGGCCGGATGGACAGGTGAGGGAAGTACGAGTCACGGTCGTGATATGTACATCACGGGCCGTGAGATGTATTTCACGGGTCGTGACAGGTTTGATGAAAAGTTATTGATGTTGATTATTATTTTTAATGAAAAATCCATGGATGATGAAAGATTAAGGAAGAAGTAATTTTTTAAAGTATTGTCATGAGATATTTTATCATGTTCTATAAATATTAAGGACTAATTATATGGACAACATAAAGGGCCATCATGCTTCACCTAAACTAAATGTTGAGATTGCTATATATTCTTAAGTTTTTGGAGCGCAGTGATGTTTAAGATAGGACGGGTAGGGCAGCTGCCACCCAGTTCATGTTGCTTGGTTCTCCCCGCCCAACAATGAAAGGATTTCTCGAGCATCATATATTGGTCATGGCTTATGCACCCCCATTGACCTATGGCGAGACCTCCAAGACTCATGAGCAATTCAAAGTCACCAAAGCAACCCTCAACGTTATTTCAAATGCACAAATGAGATAAATAAAAAATAACAAAGATAATCACTTGGTCTAAATATTGCATGTGCATATTGTATTAGAAGATTAGGGATATTGATGGTGATTATTGATTGATGTTCACAAATGATGATCGAAGATAAAGAGTTAAAGATGAAGTATTGAAAGTAAGATGATAATGATGTAGAGTGATTGATGTTTGGTCATAACCATAGTTCACTCTTTATGTAAAATATGCTTAGAGTGATTGATGTTTTGCCATAGTCATAGCTCACTCTTGATGGAAAGTTATGAAAGATAATGAAGTTATGATGTTAAGTTATGAAAAGATGCTAAGCTATGAAAGTTGAAAGATGATGTTGTGTAAAAATTTAAGATGATGAAAAGTTAAAGATGATGATGTATGAAAGCAGGATAATCAAGATGATGAAAGATAAGTAAGAAATGAAAGAAAACCAAATTAATTATTCTTTTGATTTTATCATTAGCCTATTCTCGTGCTTTTTATTTATCATCTCATGCTTATCTATTGATCACCTTACATACTGGGCTTCATAACCTATGGATACTTCTCTTCCCTGTATTGGATCCTGCAAGTGAGTAGTCTGTAGTACAAGATGCTGGTGGTGCATGCGACGATTGATGTTCGTGGTGATTGACTTTGCACATGTCTAGTGATCCTTAGTGTCTCTCCTTTTAGTTTTTTTTTCTATTGAGTTGTTCTAGTTATACTTTTGAGACATTCATTGATGTAAGACTTCCGCATATTTTCCTTTATGTTATAGAAAGAGTTTTTTACTCCTTAAAATGTTTTGTTTCTTCCGCATTTTGTTGACTAAGTCTTGTTAGTCAACCTTTAAGTCAAGATTATGAAGTACATCGTAGTGACCCCAGGAGGGCATTCTGCCACGTGGCGGGGTGGTCTTTTGGGGGCGTTATAGTTAAGGCATCAAAGCCTAACGTCAGGACCCTTTTGGCGTCCCATTGTATAGAAAGTCATGTGCAAAGCATCACGAGCAGTCGCAACACCAACCAAAAGTAAGTTTTCCTTGTAAGGCATAAGCATTGACTTATCGACATTATTATTTTATGATATAAGTATATATATGACTCCTAGACATGTGGTTAACCATTAAGTTAGAGCCACCCAAAATCAAGAAGAATTCTAATCTTCTATATGATATTTAGGAGGAACATGGCCTCAAGTAAAGTTAGAACTAAATGTCTCTAAGATAAGAAATGAGCCTGAAAAGCTAGGTGATGATTTTAACGCCTAGCATATGATAAGGTTTAACTTGAGTTCTTTCCTATTGATTTTAGTGAGGTCATATGATGGAGGAATTTTATTGTCTCACCATAAGAATTTTCAAGTGGTGAAGTTTAAATGACTTAATGAAAAGTTAGATTAAGAAGAGAAAGTTAATATATCACATCATAACATGTTAATGGTGGATATGTTAAGTATTATCAAGGATTATCGATGTGACCTAAAGAAGAATTCTCTAGAATCAATGAGAAGAACATAGGTAGAGTCATTATAATGTCTTATTAGATTCGGGTGCTACGCACTCGCTTATATTTAGTGACTAGGTCACTATGTTGGACTCACCCTGACTCAACATGAAATGAATAATGGATATCACCACCACTCATGGGTATCATCCATGTCATGACGTACCTCCCTAGTGGAGAGTAAGGATTATTCAATGGATCTGATAGTTATCCTCATGACGGAGTATGATGGGTATGGATTGACTATCCTACAATAATGTTGTACTCTTATGCAAGAAGAAGAAGGTGATCATCAACTCTTATGGAAGGCGTCAAGCAATGATAAGAGGAAGGACTACAAACGACAACAAGATGCTGATAACAGCTATGCAAGCACAACAGTGTCATCAACATTAAGCCTAAGGTGAAGGACCCACAACAGCTGGATGTAGTCAGAGAATACATGGACGTCTTTCCAGAAGACATCTCTGGCTTACCACCACAAAGAGAGGTGGACTTCAAGATAGAGCTATTACCAGGCACAACTCCAATCTCAAAGGCACCCTATAGGATGGCACCTGCAGAGATGCATGAGTTAAAGAAGCAATTACAAGAGCTCCTGGACAAGGGTTTCATCAGATTGAGTATCTCATCTTGGGGTGCTCCGATCCTGTTCGTGAAGAAGAAGGACGGATCACTCACGTTGTGCATCGACTGCAGGATGCTCAACAAGGTCACCATCAAGAACAAGTATCCTCTACCAAGGATTGTTGACCTTTTCGATCAACTCTCCAAGGCTGCAGTATTTTCGAAGATCGATTTGAGGAGCGGCTATCACCAATTGAAGGTTGCAAAGGAAAATGTGCTCAAGACAACATTCAGATCCAGATAAGGGCATTACAAATTCCTGGTGATGCCCTTTGGATTGACGAACGCACATGCCACATTCATGGATCTGATGAACAGGGTGTTCAGGCCCTACTTGGATCAATTTGTCATTGTCTTTTTAGATGACATCTTGATCTATTCATCGAGCCCAGAGGAACATAGAGAGAATCTGAGGATGTTATTAGAAACTTTGTGACAACACCAGTTGTATGCAAAGTTGTCTAAATGCAAGTTTTGGCTAGACCAGATTATGTTTCTCGGGCATATCGTGTCAAAGCAAAGGATCGCGGTGGACCCGGCAAAAGTTGAAGTTGTTTCAAATTGGTCACCGCCAAGGAATGTCTCTGAGATTCGCAACTTCTTGGGACTAGCTGGATACCATAAGCAGTTTATCAAAGACTTCTCGAAGATCGTGTCGCCTTTGACAAACCTGACCAAGAAAGGAGTCAAGTTTGTTTGGTCCCAGAAGTGTGAGCAGAGCTTCCAGGAACTGAAGACCCGACTGACGACTCCACCAATACTCACCATCCCATATGGGAGTGGTGGATATGTGGTATACAACGATGCTTGTGGCACAAGTATTGGCTATGTACTCATGCAGCATGGCAAGGTCGTGGCATATGCTTCTAGGCAACTCAAGAAGCATGAAGTAAATTACCTCACGCATGACCTAGAGTTGGCAGTAGTGGTTTTCGCCCTGAAGATTTGGAGGCACTACCTATATGGCGAGAACTTTGAGGTCTACACAGATCACAAGAGTCTGAAGTATATCTTCACGCAAAAAGACCTCAACATGAGACAATACAGATGGATTGAATGCCTAGCAGATTATGACATCACAAATTGGATATCACCCAGGGAAGGCTAACTCAGTCGCATATGCATTAAGCAAAAAAGTGGGAAGGAGAACTTGCTAGCATGAGAGTACACAAGTGGAATCAATTGAAGGACATGATCATGTGGAACCCAAGATCTAGCTAGACTAAAGCTACAATGATGATTCATTAAGTACAATCAAACTTGGTGAACAAAATTATTATTGCCCAAGCAGCTGATCCAGAGTTTAACCACATGTGCAAGAGATGCAGTCATGAAGCTCAAAATTTCATCATGTTCATGGATGGAGGGAACAGATACAGAGGTCACTTATAGGTTCCCAGTGATGTAGCACTTAGAAAGGAGGTGCTGAATGAAGGTCACAAGTCAGAGTTCGCCATCCATCCGGGGAGCACTAAGATGTACAAAGATCTGCAAAGACCTACTTGTGGAACAACATGAAGAAAGAAATTACTGAGTATGTATCCAGATGCATCGTCTGTCAGCAAGTTAAGATCGAGCACCAGAGGCCTTATGGTATGCTCAAGCCTTTGAGCATTCCATTGTGGAAGTGGGAACACAGCCATGGACTTCGTAACTAGCCTGCCCAGATCCAAGAGAGGCAATGACGCAATCTGGGTAGTAGTGGATAGACTCACTAAGTCTGCACACTTCATTCCCATAAAATGGAAACAATCAGTGGAGAGTCTGATGGAATTGTATGTCCAAGAAGTCATTATGTTGCATGGGATCCCAGTGACCATAGTATATGACAGAGACCCCAGATTTATAGCTAGAGTTTGGAAAGGTTTCCAAAATGCTCTTGGTACCAAATTGAACTTCAGCACAACATTTCGTCCACAGACAGATGGACAATCAGAGAGGACGATCCAGACACTAGAGGACATGTTTAGAGCATGCGCACTGGATTGGTACGACAACTGGGACGATCACCTGCCACTCATCGAGTTCGCCTACAGTAGAGGTACCACTCCAGCATTGACATGGCCTCGTACGAAGCTCTGTATGGAAGACCCTATCAATCACCAGCATGTTGGAGCGAGGTAGGATAGAGGAAGTTGATGGGCCCAGAGATAATAGAAGAATATGCTGATCGGGTGGAGCTCATTAGAAAAAAGGATGAAGGTTGCGGAGAGTAGGCAGAAGACCTATGCTGACAAAGGAAGTCGAGAGCAGAGTTTTTGGGTGGGAGTCTCCCAAACGAAAGGCGTCATCAGGTTCAGCAAACGAGGTAAGTTGAGCCCTCTTTGTGTATGTCCCTTCGAGATGTTGGAGCTAATTGGAGAAGAAGCATATCGACTAGCACTACCCCCTTCTTATGGGCGAGTGCACAACGTCTTTCATGTCTCCATGCTTAGGAAGTATCAACACAATGACGCCAAGGTCATCAGGATGGAAGAGCCCAACCTAAAGGAAGATCTCACATATGAGAGACAACCGGTGAAGATCCTCGAGCGTCGCTTATAGCGTCAGGGGAACAAGCATGTGACACTGGTCAAAGTGACGTGGAGCCCGCGCTGAGATAGCGAAGCAACATGAGAGCTGGAATCCGAGATGTGCAAGGAATTTCTAGTATTGTTTGGTAAGGCTCTAACATCGTCCTTAATTCGAGGATGAATTTTTTCTTTAAGAGATTTATAATGTAATACCCGGGTCTTCTAAAAAGAAAAAAAGGGTTTAATTGAATAATAATATTTTAATATGTTCAATCCTAAGATTCAAATACAAATAGAGTCCAGAATTTAAATTTAAATTCAAATCAGTTAAATATGAGAATTGATTAGATGAGATTATTTAGTTGGTTTAAATTTCAGAAATCAAATTTAAAATTTGAATTTGAATTAAAGTAGGAAACCCTAATACATATGACTATAAATAAGACTATAGAGAGCCCTCATAATTTTACCCTCTCTCCCAAAGCTCTAGCCGCTAGGTTTTCTCTCTAGGTAAGGTCTCTCTCTCCTAGGTTTTCTTTCTCTCTCTTTCTCTCTTCCCTTCTCTCATCCTAGAACCATGCCCAAATCTCTAGGAGAACGTGAAGGACATCAGGAGCACTGGAGGAGATCAAGAGGGTATAGTTGAAGAACGAAGAACAACCCTATATGATTCGGTATGTAAATAGGCAGATCCCTTTAGATAAATATGTTCATGTTAAATAATCTGCATGCTAGGGTTCATGCTAGATAGCCATAGATAAGATGATGTTAAGAATGTTATTTTTGTTTAACCCTAGAAAATCCTTCATTTAATTCGGTCAAAAAGATTAAGATAATGATGGTTTCTGCGACATCACGGTCATGAGGGTTTCACGACCGTGAGTGCGAGCCTCACGGCCATGAGTCGGATGCCAGGGAAGAGCTTGTCTCGTCACAGGCCGTGAGATGGACTTCATGGGCCGTGAACCTGGAAGCACAGGTTATGAAGATGGTCTTCACACCTGTGACGCGGCGAAGGATTATGATCGTGGATCATGAATGATTCATGATCACGAACCTAAGATCACAGGCCGTGAAGGTTGGCTCACGCTCGTGAATAAGATAGTTAACCGCTGTGAAGGATCGTGATGCCTACGAAGGACGCCACGAAGTTGCCAGTTACGGACCGTGAAGTTACAAGAGAAGTAATCGTCTATTCACGACCATGGATAGCCCACACGCCAAGCTTTCACGGCCAGAGCTTTACGGGTCATGATGATATATTACGGGTTGTGATGGACAGGTGAGGGAAGTACGAGTCACGGCCGTGATATGTACATCACGGGCCGTGAAATCGAGAGTCACGACCGTAAGATGTATTTCACGGGTCGTGACAGGCTTGATTAAAAGTTATTGATGTTGATTATTATTTTTAATGAAAAATCCATGGATGATGAAAGATTAAGGAAGAAGTTATTTAAAAAGTATTTTCATGTGATATTTTATCTTGCTTTATAAATATTAAGTATTAATTATGTGGACAAGAAGGGCCACCATGCTTCACCTAAACTAAATATTGAGATTGTCATATATCGTTAAATTTTGAGAGCGCAATGATGTTTAAGATAGGACAGGTGGGGCAGCTGCCACCCAGTTCATATTGCTTGGCTTCTCCCCACCTTGCAACGAAAAGATTTCTCAAGCATTCTATGTTGGTCATGACTTGTGCACCCTCATTGACCTATGGCGAGACCTCCAAGACTCATGAGCAATTCAAAGTCACCAAAGCAACCCTCAAAGTCATTTCAAAGAAACTAATGCGATAAGTCAAAGATAATCACTTGGTCTAAATATTGCATGTGCATATTGCATTAGAGGATTAGGACTATTGATGATGATTATTGATTGATGTTAACAAATGATGATCAAAGATGAAGATTTAAAGATGAAGTATGAAAAGTAAGATGATAATGATGCAAAGTGATTTATGTTTGGTCATGGCATAGCCCACTTTTTATGTAAAGTATGCTCAGAGTGATTGATATTTGGTCATAGTCATAGCTCACTCTTGATGCAAAGTTATGAAAGATAACGAAGTTATGATGTTAAGTTATGAAAAAAGTTATGAATGTTAAAAGATGATGTTATGTAAGAAGTTAAGATGATGATGTATGAAAGCAGGATAATCAAGATGATGAAAGATAAGTAAGAAATTAAAGAAAGTCAAATAAAAGAATAATTGACCTTTTGATTTTATTATTAGTTTATTCTCGTATTTTTTATTTATCATGTAATGATTATCGATTGATTGCCTTACATACTGGGCTTCATAGCTCATGGATACTTCTCTTCCCTGTATTAGATCCTGCTGGTGGTGCATGCGACAATTGCTGCTCGTAGTGGTTGACTTTGCACATGTCTAGAAATTCGTAATGTCTCTCCTTTTAGTCTTTTATATTGAGTTGTTCTAGTTAGACTTTTAAGACATTTATTGATGTAAGACTTCCACATATTTTTTTATGTTATAGAAAGAGTTTTGGACTCCTTAAAGTTTTTTATTTCTTTCGCGTTTTGTTGACTAAGTATTGTTAGTCAACCTTTAAGTCAAGATTATGAAGTATGTCGTAGCGCACCTACAAGGACATTCTGTCACATGGTGAGGTGGTCTTCTGGGGGCGTTACATATACCAATAATATCTATCACAATTTATTATAAAAAATGTGGATAATACCTTATTCAGTTAAAAAATCCACATGCATAATAATATGTTCATCAAATACGTACGAGATCAAAAGTTTCATTCATATCAAAGAATATCATCTCCGTACATTTTTAGATTCATGTAAAGACCCTCATCAAGAACATTCTTCATAATACCACTATCTTCATTCTTCCAAAAAAGATTATTCCAATTAATCTTGACGATAAACATATAAATAGTCTTCAGTCGAAGATACATGATCCATGAGCTACAAAAGAAAGATGTATTAGTTAAATTTGTCATGCAATTAATACAATCTAAATGAAACTAATGATATAAAAGAATAACTGAATAAGTAAGCAACTTAGTTAAGCTTCAATTTATTGCACAAATACATTAAACAAAAGAATAGTGAAAGGAAATTTGGATAATCAAACAACTAAGCTTACAAGGATCATTAAAGACGACCATTGCTTCACCACCAAAGTTGCAAGCCGATTTTACCGAGTCACGAGCCTTATAGTATTTATTGAAGATGACGGAGGCATGATCTAAAATGGTGTTGGGCTGATAGCAATTGCCACCAGGTCGGATGGAGGAACAATCCTCCACATTGCACAACACATCCAAGTCCTTTTGCACATTTGTAGGATTCGCACCGGGGGACGCTATGCACCATCTTTTTGGCTATATATAAAAAATTAATCCCTCCATGTGATGATTTTAAAATATAGTAAATGAAGACATTTACTCTTATACTTATTTTTCCATTCAAGAAATCAAATTAAGAAAAGTTGGTTTATTCAAATGATAAGTGATTGGATTAAATAATAACATATCTTACTACACTGAGTTAACAAATTATAGTGCATAGTTTCTAAGAGCAATCTCATACACTTTCACATTTTAAGAGGCACATGAAAGCATTGCAACAAAAAAGAGTTTTATTAACCCAAATCAAAACAAAGTTAAATGTTTCAGAAGATCTTTACTAATGTTTAATAAACATAATTAATATTATACTTTGGTAATGATTAAAGTATGTAACATATTGCTATCATAATTAATAACAATGTACAAAAGTTCAAATGTCAAAAAAACATATATTCTTGTAGTGTAAAAATTATAAATCTTATACTTTGGCTGGGTTTTGATTTTTATTTTTGAAGTCAAATATTAGACTATTGAATGAAAGATAATTTATTTCTATTTTTGTATACTAGATCATTGGCCTCCTTTTATAATAAAAATCCAACGCAACTTAAAATGTTAAGTACTATGCAAATACATAACAAAATATTTTGCTGATAAAAATGAAATGTCCACATAATATTTTTTTATGAAAAGAATAAAACGTTATCCATTAGAAAAATATCCAAAAAAAATGTCTTGCAACTTACAATATCACGGTCCATGCCAATAGCACTTGATTCTGTTTAAGAAGGAACAACTAAGAGTTAATTAGAAACCGAGTGCAAATTGAAAATGGCAATAGATGACATAGAGGTAATATATGAGAAAATTGCTTCTACTTATGATTTTGTTTGAAATGATATTGAGAATGTTGTCAAGATAAAAAGTACAATATATCATATACATATGGGATTAATGGAGGTGAAACACCCTTCCAGGTGTTTCACCGTGAAACACCCATGTGATCAACCGTCTATCTTTAAATATGTGGTTTAAATTAAAAACAACTTAAAACCACCTAACTAAAATAGTATAACAACTTTCTCTCTCCTCTTTTAATCTAAACCACATATTTAAAGATAGACGGTTGATCACATAGGTGTTTCACGGTGAAACACCTAAAGGGGTGTTTCACCTCCATTAAACCCTATACATATATATGTACATATATAACAAAAATATATGTTTGCTTTCATACCAGAATTGGAAAAGGAGCAAAAAATGATCAAAATCACAAGGAAGAAAAAAGAGCACTCCTTTGCCATCACCATTATTTTTCCAATGGTATCTTCGATTGATGGATTTCTATGCAATTTTATTGGTATTTGATGAACTTATATAGAGAAATCTACAACATACCAATCTCAAGAAATTAATGACATTTAATTACCTACCATATATATTTTCTCCATTTAATAATTGTTTTCACATGATGTAAGAATGTATGTAGATGTAATAATGGAATTAGTAAACTATTTCAAGCTCTTTTTCCTGTGGCAATTAAATGCATCAATTTTTTAGAAATGAAGTTATGGACTTCTTAAATACATGTGAAGAGAAATTAGATTTGACATTTAATTAATTAGGTGATGATTTCAAATTTATTAGAATAGTTAGTAGCAATGTTTTCATAAAGGACCAGATATCGGAACGGATATTCAATTGTGTTATAGTTAAATCAATTCGATTGGATTGAACCAGATTTTAAAAATAATATTATTTTGATATTTTATAATATATTTAGAACAACTAATATTATATAATATATATAAAATAAAATAATACCTATTAATAATTAGATATTATATAAAACATTATCTATTGTATGTTTAAAATGTTAATACTTATTCAAAGTAATGATGTCGTATTACTTAATTTACTTTGGGTTACTCTTAATTTTCTTCTTATTTTACTTTATTTTATTTCTTTTCAGCTGACACATTATTTCTTTTTTCTATATTATTTTTTTTCTATCTGATAGTTTTTATGTTTTTCTTTTATTTTAATTTCTTTCATTCCTTACAATATGATTTCACCTTGATTTTAGTTGAACATTTTTTTTCAAATCATTTATTATATTTAAAAAACTTAATGCTTACCAAAAAACCATGATGATTGACATATAATTATTTATATAGTAACAACAAGAACAACAACAACAACAACAACAACAACAATAATAATAATAATAATAATAATAATATATTATTATTATTATTATTATTATTATTATTATTATTATTATTATTATTATTATTATTATTATTATTATTATTATTATAATCGGCGAAAAAATATTATTACTTTCCTTTATTTTACTTGGAATTATTTTGTTTCACCTATTTATTTTTTATCTTTATTTCTTTTCCTTGTATAGTCTCCTCTAATTTATTTCTTGTTACCAATTTATTTTTGCTAATTGTTTTCCTTTTATATAATTTAATGATTACCCAAAAATCATGATGATGTTATTAATAATATTATTATACTAGTAATGGCATATTAATTATTTTAAATTCAAATAATTGTTAACTTTTCTATTAATTTATTTAACTTTCATTTATTACCATGTCTTTCCTTTTTTTCTAATTTCTATTTTCTCTACTTATTTATTCCCC
>LTAE01008096.1:8762-21295 GCA_001647135.1 Pontederia paniculata | reverse complement strand
AGGTCACTACAACAGCCCCAAAATCTTTTAACATTCTTCTACAGGTTACATTGGTATCAGAGCTTCGCACGACGCCCTCGACCAACCTTCCCTGTTCTTCTCCGGCGATCGATTCGTCTGCAATTTTTTTTGGCCGTCAGTTGAGCAAACATGAGACAACCATGGGCGGAGCCATAGGGGTGCAAGTGCCATATAGATATCTTGTGCAGTTGGATAGAGCAGAGGTTTCAAAGTGAGTGGTCAGGTGTTCAATTCCCTTTGACCCCTTTTTATTTCTTTTTTTCTCTATTCTTAGTTTACCTTTTTCAATTTTACTTACTTATTATTTATTTTTTACTTTTACTCAAATATTATTTAAGATACTCTTCTATAAATTTACTTATGTTATATTAATATTTATTCATTTATTAACAATATTATTTATATATACTATAATATATATTTCTCCTTATTAGTCTAATTGTAGCACAATTATCTACTTATTTTTTTAATTAAATGCATACTTCTATTTTCTTATTATTTATAATTTACCTTTACTCAAATATTATCTTATATTATTTCAAAAAAATCACTTATTTAGATTATACTAATATTAATTCACTAAAAGTAATTATATATATATATATACACACACACAAACTACATTATATATTTTTACTTATTACTCTATGACTATATCACATATATCTACTTATTACTCTATCACATGTAAGTATGTCTTTTTATGGAAACATATATCAAGATTGTCATTTTTTTTATTTCATTATTATTTTATTCAATTATGAATTAGTGTTATAATATCATGTCCATGTTTTTTAGATTTTCTCATTTTCTCTTTCTATTTTTAAAATTTTAAAATAAAAAAATGATGTAAATATCTTAAATTATATTATGTCGTGCAAAAAAATTATTAAAAAATAATTAAAAAATATATTAATATTAAAAATATTTTAAATTATATGAACAATTATGCACCTCCTGAATAAAATTTCTGCCTCCGTCACTAGAGACCGCCCTTCATAGACTTCTTCCCTTTTCTTCGAAGGTCTCTGCTCGTCGTCAACATCACTAACCCTTACATCCTTGGCCTAATCCGTGTGTCGTCGACCACCACTACATTTGTCACCCATCTCCTGTTTTTTATTTGTGGTCAAGCAGGTACCTACCAGTTGGAGGAAGAAGATGTACAGTAATGTTATTGCAGCATTTTAATCCTGACCATCCACATGACATCCATTTGATCTGACCCGTAAATTTATTTCTGGTTAAATCCTAAACATTGATTTTGTTTTAACTATTTTTATATCTCTACGTGTTTTGTTGAATTTTTTTTTGCACATTCAACATTTTAAGTTGACCAGAGAATTTTTGTTATTCTTTTGTTGTTTGAGGATAGCAAATTTTATTTCATTGGATACACTATTTCATTATTTATTTTTCTTTAAGCATTGAGAACAATTATTATTATTGCTTTGTATTAAACAATGATAATTTTTGAAAGGATTATTTCCTTATAAATTGTTGTTAGCAAATTTGATTAACGAGCAACTTAAATTCAAGAGTATTATTTTTATATTTGTTATTTCATAATTATTTCCACATTTCGAAATTATTTCTTGTTAATCTGTGATATTATTAATTGATCAGATCAATTTGAAATTAATTCCCGAAAGGTCATCTTTCAATCTTGACTCTTTCCATTTTTATCTAGTCATTAATCGCTTCTGAGATTTAATATCTTGCCTTGCCTTAACTACTATTTTACTTCCTAGGATTTATTAATCTATTCCAAATTACGCTATCATATTAATTAGTTCTGATTTAATTTGTCCATAATTAATTCCGTGAATGAATTTTCTTGCCTAAATTAATTTACTAGTCATCAACTGATTTGCTTGTGATTAGAGTCTATTTCTGAAGTTGTTTTATTCTATCATTAATCTCTCAAATATCATGATTATGTGCCTATCTTTAATTTATCGTCGTTGTGATTAACCATCATTATCATACGTTCATATTGCTGGTTCGTTATTTTTATTGTCAGAATATTTTTTTTACAATATTATTCTGAAACTACAATATTATTATTTTTGTATTTTTTCATTATTCTGTTATTGCTATCCAACGATATTATGCTTAAATTATCTTTGAATATTTTCTTTCTAATTTTAATATTATTTCAATCAAATATTTAAAACAAATATTTTTGAGGTTCTGTTTAAAATTACTACTTTCAAGTTAGTTATTTCTTAAACGTATCCTTTTCAAAACATCTTTAAGTATAAACTACTATCCATTATTTTTAGAAAATAAGGAATACGTGGAGCAGATTATGCTCCACATGTATGGAGCACCATCAGATTTATGATGAAGAGCTCAGATCAAGACATGAGCCCCTCCATTTTAAATGAAGGTAATGATCTGAGCCCTTCATCACAAATCTAATGGTGCTTCATACATGTGGACCAGAATCTGCTCCGCATATTCCTCAATCCCTTATTTTTAACTATTATTTCAGTCCGAGCCCTAGGTACAAATATTTTCTGTTTAATATTATTGTTCTGTTGAACTAAAATATTTCATTTAATATTTTATTTTTCATTTTACTACCATTAAAAGAAAGTTATATTCTTCATTTTAATAAAAAATGCTTAATTAAATTCATATTTTGAATATTAGCAAGTTTTTTTATTTACTTCTATAGTTGTTTGTGATACTTATAATATATTCCTATGACATTTAGCAAAAATGACGCACAAACTTATTGTTTCTAAGCTGGTCAAGATGGAGCGTTTTTATGGCGCTAACTAAGAAATGTGAAGCCGCAAAATTCGATATGGACTTATGTATGACAATCTAGAATTTGTAATTGATTTTAATGCTCAGGAATTACCCGAAAATGCAACAGATGAGCAGACGACTGCATGTGAGCAGTGGAAAGTCAAAGATAGGAGGACCAATTTTTTCATATTAATACATATGGAAGATGATCTCATTAGGGTCTTCGAGACTCATGAAAATGCACATGATCTATGGTCGGCTATAAAGAAAAATATGATTCCAAAAAAGAATCGAATGTACAACTGCTCCTTTATAAATATAACACTTGTAAAATGAAGAAGAGCGATAACATCATAGATCATGTTAATAAAATGATTGTCATGTCTAAGGACTTAGCCACTACAGGGACTACTCTACCCGACCCGCTGCAAATGTCAGTTGTTCTCAACAGCTTGCCTCTCTCATTCGACATGACTGTCACAACTTTGCGACTTAATGGGACAATTAAGTCGGTGACATATCTTCCAGCACAGTTGACCATAGAATAGGACATGGATAGAAGTAGAAAGAAGATCGAAGTATTCAAAGCCGAAGAGACAGAAGAAGAAGCTCATGCGGTGCAACACCAAAAGTGCCTTGGTCCTAACAAGAAGCAATTTAAAGGGCCAAACGGGAAATCTTCTCGTGGAACCTGTTTCGTTTGTGGGAAGTATGGTCATTTCAAGGCCAATTTTCCCATAATGAAGAAGCCAGACCAAATAGGGCCCAATAGAATCTGAACAGGGGTTCGCAGAGGAAAGGACCCAATAAGCCTGAATTTGCTGGGGTCATCGAGTGCAATGTTGCGATGACGGACATAGGTGGATGGTGGATCGACTCTGGTGTGACACGCCATATTGCAAAGACCAAGGATGGCTTGGTTGAATTCAAAGAGCTTAAAAAGGGTGGAACAGAGGATCTATATGGGGAACAACACCTATCTGGATGTTGAAGGTGTTGAGAAATATAAGCTGAATCTGAGAGACAACATAATGGTGGTTCATGATGTGTTGTATACACCAGGAATCCGGTGAAACCTCATATCTGTACCCGCTCTTATGAAGAAGGGACTTGAAGTCCGCTTCTATATATAAAGACCGTGCGACCATCGGGAAGAATGATAAAGTCATGACTATGGAAAATTTTGTTCCCGAACATGACTTATTATGTCTCAATGTCATTAATGAATTAATGAAAATCACTTCTGAGTATTCTATGTGTTATGCATGTGATTATCATCTATGTCATGATAGATTAGGACACCTAGGAAAATTTCAAGATGAAATAAATAATCAAAATGAACTTGGTACCTAACACAACAAGCGTAAGGATATTGTCTTGTGAGCTTTGTTTGATCGGAAAAATGACTTGAAAAGAATTTCCGAAGGGAATAAGGTCAAATAAATTGTTAGAGTTGGTTCATTCTGATATTTGTGATCCTATGAGTGTCTGTACACATAGAAGTAAAGAATATTTCATCACATTCATTGATGATTACTCAAGATTTACTTATATCTATCTCTTGGAAAGGAAAGCCGAAGCCTTTGATATGTTTAAGAGATATAAGACATAAGTAGAAAAGAAATTGGGTAGACCAGTTAAGTGCTTGGACTGATAGAGGAGGGGAATACACCTCCCGGGAATTTGTGAGTTACTGCATTGAGGCAAGGATAAGTAGGCAAACTACTATGCCCTATACGCCACAATAGAAGGTGCGGTAGGAAAAAAGAATAGAACACTGATGAATGTAGTAAGATGTATGTTATCCCATTCCGGTCTCCCGAAGGCATTTTGGGGTGAAGCAGTCTTGACCGCAAATTACATACAGAATAGAATTCCCAGCAAGTCTGTTGAATTAATGCCATTTGAAATATGGAATGGTAGAAAACCCGAGTTAGGTCAAATATGGGGATGTATAGCGCATGCATTGATTCCGAGTTAGCTCGGGGACAAGCTGGACTTCAAGACGATCATGTGCAGGTTTATCGGGTACAGTGAAACATCCAAAGGGTATAGGTTCTTTCACGAAGATAAAGATCTTATAGAGAGTCGAGATGCAACTTTTCTTGAGAATGAGAGGAAAGAACTGCATGGTGAAGAGGACATTGAGCCTCTGACTATTATCGGCGATAGTCACGACTCTGAAGAAGACGGATTGGACAGAAGTCTAGGTGTGGAAGATATGACTATACAAGATAATGAAATACCTTTGGAGGATGTGGAGGAACCCATTATTTTCACGAGTATAACCGGCACCAAGAGGCCCCAGACGACACCCACACACTTGGATGACTATGTTCTGTACGAATGCGATACATTGTGTTACTCTGTCGATGTTGATACAGAGGATTGTACAAATCCTATTATGTATAAAGAATCAATGGCTTCATCTGAGTCGGAATCATGGACGACCGCCATGAAAGATGAAATGGACTCAATTAATCGGAACGGAGTATGAGCACCATGTGATTTTCCGGTAGACATGCAATTCATAGGGTGTAAATGAGTTTTTCAAGCGAAAGTACCGATCAGATGGTACACTTGAAAAGCACAAATCAAGATTGGTTGCCAAGGGTTATACTCAGCAAGCCGGTATAGTTTTTTCGGAAACCTATTCTCTGGTGGTTAAGTTTCCGTCGATTAGGACGATCTTAGCGATAGTTGCATATATGGATTTGGAGTTATTCCAAATGGATGTTAAGACTGCTTTCCTCAATGGAGAATTGAATGAAGACGTATATATATGCGACAACCTGAAGGTTTTGAGACATCAGGTCAGGAGAACAAGGTGTATAAATTGAGAAAATCACTTTATGGCTTAAAACAATCATCTCGTCAATGGTACTTGAAGTTCCATAGGACGATAGTCCAATTTGGGTTCGAATCGAACAAATTGGATCATTGTGTGTACATCAAGAACAATGGGAGTAGTTTTGTGATATTAGCACTATATGTGGATGATATTTTGCTCGCAGGTAATGATATCACGATGCTCGATGATGTGAAAATTAAGTTGAGCAAAGAATTTGAAATGAAAGACATGTGAGAAGCATCCTATGTACTTGAGATTCAAATTATACGAGACAGAAGCTCAAGAACATTGAGCTTGAGTCAAGAACAATATATAAATAAGATACTGAAGATGTTTGGAATGTAGAATTGTAGCCCAACAACTACATCACTTGTGATCGAGAAAAAGACTTAGTAAAAGTCATTGTCCCAATATATGGCGAAAACCCTTAGAAGAACCCTATGCACAGGCGGTGGGTAGCTTGATGTATGCGATACTCTATACGAGATCTGATTTGGCTTTTGCTGTAAGCCTAGTAAGTAGATTTCAAAGCAATCCTGAAAAGGCCCACTGGAAGGCCATAAAGAGGATATTTCGATATATAAAAAATATCGTACATTTGAGATTGACATATCAAGCAGATACACTTGAAGTTGTGGGTTACTCATATGCGAATTTCGGTGGAGATATAGATGATCGAAAATTCACATCAGGTCACTTGTTCATTTTGGGTGGAGCAGTCATTTCTTGGGGTAGTAAGAAACAAGGATTTGTGGCTAGACACACACAGGAGACTGAGTACATTGCCTGCAGTATAGCAGCGACCCATGGAGTCTGGCTCAGACGTTTCCTTTTAGAACTAGGGCTCGGTCTGGTCAAAGGACCAATCCAAATGTATTGTGACAATCAAGCTGCGATAAGCTTGATTGACACTGGAGTCAATAGTTCAAAAGGTAAACATATTGAAATAGAGTACCACTATATTGAAGACATAGTGAAAAAGAAAGAAGTGATAGTGACATATATGCCTACAAGTGATATGTTGGCTGATTCTCTTACAAAGAGAATTCCGACTGGTATATTTATCAAACATGTTAGTTTGATGGGACTAAAAAATACTTGAGTCAATGTAAAGATTCACGGGAAAGTGAACTTCAGTTTTAACACTCTAGTTAATACTACACAAACAGTGGGAGTATTGAAGTTGCATTCATATCTCAGAACAATGGAAGTAGCAAAAATGCGTGATCATATTGGTCAAGTGGGAGATGTTAGTATGTGACCAATATGTCATCTCGACAGCCTGATTTGCGCGATCAGCGGAGAGAGATGTTCCCATGCGGATATGACGTCTACGGAGGTTGGACGCGAGTTGGCGGACGCCAACGAGGATGCAGACATGTAACGGTCCAACGACTGTCAATAGGTGAGAAGATTGCGCGCTTCATCGTGCAATAATCCGATGGCGTGATCAATGGGATCCTGCTAGCGATGACGTCGATTCACGACATTAATGAGGTGCGGCAGGGGTGGACTCCGACGATGTGATATGCGCCTATATATAGACTCCGAAATGGAGTAGCAGGTCATCGGTTGGGAGCCCCAAAATCCTTTAACATTCTTCTGCAGGTTACATCATGTATCACTTTGAGCTTTCTAGGAATGTCGTTTGTCCAAATATACAAATGAAGTAGAGGCATATATTAAGCAAACTCACAGTGGTGCCTTTTAAAAGATTTTTTAGTTACCTCTTAAAAGATTTTTTAATCAATTACTGGAAAAAAATAGTAAACAAATCATTCTAATAAAAGACATGCATTTGCAATATACATAAAATTTTACAATTATGATAACTTGGAGAGCGAAAAAAAAAGAACTGCAGAGTCGAGATGGCTGATAACGAGTACACCATGAAAGTACATATTAAGCTCTAAACAAGGACAAATTAAACATATACGATTAGATGAATAACTATTGACTTTATTATTTTGATCAACATAAGATGAGCTACTGGAAATTTCACAAGCAAGTACTTTGTCACACAACTACCTTCATAACGATCGAGCACACTACAATACCATGAACAAATCACCGTAGGATAAATATGAGAGGATTTGAGGGTGCATATACTACACAGGTTTGGGATTTTTGAACACTCCAAGATTATGTTAAATTCAACGCTTCTTCGCGTTTAATGTTAAACACCTTGATCAATACATCCTCCACTACCTGTTTAAGGCACACACATGTTACTGGTGCAGTTATGAGAATCCCAAGCTGCAATTATATATGGTAAATAAATTGTTTAATCTAACAGATAAGCTACTAAATTGTACAAGTTATTAGCCCAAGAAACAAATAAGTGCAATTAAATGCCAAAGAACATATTACTGTTCTGAAAAGAAAAATCCAAAACTATGTGAGAGGATGTTTTCAATTTACCTTATTAGGGGTGGAGGCACCAGAGGTGATTCCTATTGTAATGGGACCTGTCGAGAGAAAGTTATCTTTGATGACAAGCTCTCCATGCTGCAAACCAGAAAATCATCGATAAATTGATAGCACAAAGTTTTTCACAATGCATAAGGAACTATTTTATGAACAAATGATGTGATCACCACTTACAGTCAACTTATAACTTATTTTATTTCCGGGTCCAATTCTCTGTTCAGTGTCAATCCAATAAGACGGAATCCCCTTGACCTCTGCAATCTCTTGAAGATGAGAAGTATTATCCGAGTTCCATCCACCAACTACCAAAATGAGGTCAACTTTCTCTTCCACTAGCTTGTACATAGCATCTTGTCTTTCCTGAGATAGTTCAACCATTTTGTGCATCAAACAAGTAAAAGTTTATGAGGTATGTGCAATATAATAATAATCTAACACCCTCAATTTTTAAATAAATAATAAAAGGATAAAAAGAAAGATTAAGTAAAATAAGATATGATATTATTAAGATTAGAAAAAAGAATATCTATGAGTTAATGTCAAATTGTTATCCTAATAAATTAAGAAATCCTAGTACTATCCAAACTTATTATTAGAATAGTAAATCTATTGATTATGTCCTTATGATAGGACATATTTTCCTAATTTATATCTTTATCTATATTGCACCATATTGTATGAACTTTACATATTAGGCTTTATAACCTATAGGATAATTGTCTCCCTTGCATATGATCCTGCAGGTAAATAGGTCTAAATAGATGATGATGACGCAATGACAACATGACAATGTTCATGATAAGATTAATTCCATTTGACATGTGTTCTAGTTAAGTATTGGCTTCCAAAATAATATGTCCATAATGTTGACCTGATCAAAAGTCAAGTCAAAGAAGAAAAATCGTGATGACTCCAAAAGAGTTTCTACTAGGTGTCAAGTGTGTTTTTGGGGCGTTACAAAAAAAAGTTTCAGGAAACTACTTAAAATACATATATTTTCTTGAAATGGTAGGAAAATTCACATTATTCACTAAGATGTCTTGCACATGGAAAAATAACAAGATCCTTTAATTATAGCATCGAAGTTCATTGATCAAGATATTAATTAAATGATAATGGTATATGTAAAAGGAAAACAAAGTAAAAAGGTAAGCATGTTACACCAATGGAAGTCACTGAAGCTATACCTGGGTGGCATCACAAATTGTATTGAAGCTAATGAAGTGTCTATCGATCACTTCTACACCATATTTATGCATCATGGTCCTTTCAACCAGTTTGCCTACATGAAATTCTTTAAAGAAAACTTTGGATATTGAAAAATTAATAAAGCATATATTGCATGAAAACCCACCAATTTTCTGAGTCTCTCCTTTGAGCATCGTAGTTTGATTGGCAATGCCTACTTTCACCAAATCAACGTTTGGGTCAAAGCCGGAAGAGATAGCAAATTTGAACTTCTGCAAATCCATGTTATGTTAAAATCATAATGAAAGATATTTTTCTTTTCAATATTTTTTTGTGTCGAGAAGAAATAGTAACACCTCGAGAAACTCCCCTTTCGTTGAACTAGACCCATCCAATTCCCCACCAAGAATATAGTCACATATATATGTTGCCTGTTCCAACACAATAAAAAATAATGTTTGCAAACCAAGTACCATGACTTAAGGTAAATTGAAACGATGATCACCACCATACCTCATCCATATTCTTCACAATGATGTATTTCCCTGCAAATGATGATGTCGCAATAGTTTCTTGGTGAGCATATAGTCCGTGGATGATTGAAGTAAATTCACGCTTCTTGTGCTTCTCAACGATATTCCAGACCTTAGTGACCCATGGACATGTTGTATCAACAATTTGCACGTTCTTCTGGCTGAGAGTGTACATCTCCTCGACAGCAGCTCCAAATGCAGGCAATATCACAACATCACCTTCATCAACAACATCAAATTGCTTCTTCCCGTCATTGACAGGAACTCTCTTCACCTCCAATTCTCCCAACCTCTGTGCATGTTATTAGAACAAAATGCATCAAATTGACCACAATAAGTTCCCCTAGACATGTATGTCACAATAAGTTGCAATAATGAACAATATGATCTATAGATCTAAGAAGATGTTGGTTTCCGTGGATATTAACCATGAATTTTAGACGACGATAAAACAAATCTAAGTCAAATGTCAAGCAACATAGTATCCCCGATGTATTGTTTATGATTAATTCATCTTAGCTTTTATATACTATTACATATCATTTTGTTAGAATTTGCAGTAAAAAATTATAAAATTTGATCACTAACTTTTTTCGTCAATATTCATTTAATTTTGTCACTATTTTATTTTATTATGGGATCATTATTAGTTCCTTTGGAAATTATTGTTTTAATGTTATTGAGCCTAGTTAGTCATAGTGGCGCTGAGATTTAAATCAATGGTCTTTACTATTAAAAAAACTCTTTATTGATTGTATTTATTAAACAACTTAGGACAAAATAAATGGAGAAGCTGTAAATTGGTCCTAACTCCTACGTTAAATCACATATGGCTTGAATATATTGAATACATGTGATAATGAGAATTGTAATATTATAATGCAATTAATGATCATACCGCATATGTATTAGTAATATTTAAAACAAAGATGTAAAGTAATGGAAAAGCGATAATAAATGAAGATAAGATTTTTTGTTTATTATGATGACCATATGTGTAACCTTGACCATGAAAAATATTTTTTTGTTCATCTTTATATATGTTCTACCTTGAATTATTTTGACTTTAGATATTAGACTTCATCTCTTATGGAAGTATTATCTCTCTTGTATATGATTATATGAATAATACAAATTTTGAATAGATGATAATGGTGCCTTATATGCTAGTATTTGTGATGAAGTGGACATAGGTCATATTGAGTTAAAGGGGTCTTGTAGTAGAGATTGATGAACTCTTAGCTAGAGATTTTGTTAAGTAAAATAGAATGTTATAACATTTTTTCTTGAACTCATGTATTATATTTTACTTGGCATCAAAGTTTATATATTTTTCTTTTAAGTGTTAACTTTAGACATGATATGTTTATTATGTTGATTAGTCAATTGATAAAAAAAATAGGTTACAAATATAAGTTTTTAAGGGTCATTCGAATAAATGAGAGAATATCTTTCTATTTCAAGGATATAACAAAACATTCGCTAGAATGTGATTATATCTCATCTTTTCTATCTTGAAAATTGTGAAACCACCTATTTTTATCTTTATATTTCACATATTAATGTCTTCTAAAAGTCAAGAATATCATAGATTCCAGTCTTTTCTTTCCTTTTTATCCATATATTTCACATATATTATTATTTTAAAAAACAAGTATATCATATGTTCCACTCTTCTCTTCTCTTTTCTTTCTAATCATGCTTCATTTTCTTTATTTTCAAAGGCATGCTATTATAATTATTTTAGTGACCAATTAAAACATATTTATAATTAGATATTAATTAATTTGTACTATGTGATGATGTAAATAATATGATATTATACAATGTTACTAATTAATTAATCAATCAAATAATGGCTAATACTATATTATCATAACTAATAAATAATTGAATTTATAAGTATAAATAAAATCAATAAATACTCATTTATAATTAAAGATATCTTATTAATATATTTTATATTATTTATTTTTATTATAATATATTTAAATTTTTTATTCATATCAATCAAACACTATATGTACAAAAAGAATATAATTATCTTTTGAAATATACACAAAAATATTCTATTCTATCTACATATTCTTTCTTATTCCAAACCAGATGATCTAGTACTAGTAATATTTTTAAAAATGCATTCTATTATACTTTTCGAGACATTGTATTAAGACCAAGTTTGAATATTCTGTAAAATTTTACAAAGATAGAAAATACTGTAGTAAACTTTTTCAAAAATTTCTTCCAATGATTTTTTTTATTTTTCTTTCTAAAAAAAATTCTACGAGGCATTTGGATATATTTCAGATACTGTAAAATTTCAGATGACAGATTTTTAAAATTCATGCAAAATATTTATAAAAGGATATCTTTAATAAACCTTTAAAAAATTAACAAGGTGTTTGAATACACATTCATATATAATAACTTGTAACATTGAATTATTTTATATATTTATCCTATAATATTATTTTCAGGAAATGGAGCGCGGTGAAAAATCTACGGAGGATGAGGTCTTTATGAGAACTCATCACAGAAAAGAGAAGGGTTGTGTTTCTGATTTTGCAAAGAACACCTATGTAAGATAATAATATCTCTCAATATTTCATTCAATATTTAATTATAACTAATTTTTATTTTATAATTATATTTCAGGAAGGATTTAAGGCGAAACAGGCGGAGCATCTGACTCAAGTTACACAAGAAGGAGGCACTGCAAAATCAACTAGAGAACTTTGGAGGGAACACGT
>LTAE01008095.1:0-21299 GCA_001647135.1 Pontederia paniculata | reverse complement strand
GCCTTGAGAACTTCGGAGTTTCACTATCAACTTCTTCTTTCCGAATAGGGAGAAGAACCCTTTTACAACACTAGTCTTTTCTCCGCTCTAGAGGTAAGACCACACCTCTCTTCACAATGAGTTTTCTCTCAATATTAAAAAGAAGGCTTCTCTCTCAATCTCTCTTACAATATGAACACACTTTTAGAATAAGAGAAGAGGAGAAGAGAATTTGCAAGTTTTTGCTCTAGAGTGCTCTTTGGATGCTCTTTAATGTATGCAAGGTGAAATCCACTTCTATATTTCTATAGAAATCTCCCAAGATGACTTATATAGCTTTTGGACTTCAATATGGCTGTTGCACTTCTTTTTACACTTGATTTGACCATTAAAATATATCTATTAGACTCATGAGACGAGGGTCGGTCGAACCTGACGTCAGGTCGGTTGACTGACTCATCAGCAAAAACTAGTCGTTGTGCTTGTCAGCTGATAGTCGTTCGAACTTGGTTCGACCGACTTTCTGATGACATTGACCGACTTTAGCTACTGGAGTGCACTTCGACCGACTTCCCGAGTGGTCGACCGACTTCAAGCACTTCTTCGATCGACCTTTTTGGGTTCGACCGACTTCCTGAGTGCATCAACCGACCTTTGATTTTGGAGTGTATTTGGTTCGACCGACTTCCCATGGGTTCGACCAACTTCCCTTTTGACTTCACCGACTTGTTTCAGTTCAACCGACTTGGTGAAGAACTTCATCCGACTTATAATATTTAGCTAGAAGATTCGTCCGGAAGATCCTTTTCATATTGTTGAACGTATCACCTGTCTTTCTCATGGCTCGAACAATATATTAGTAATTTTCATTAGTTTGTTATCGTCAAAATTATGGGTTTATCATTTGAGTCCAACAAATACAAATTCTAATCAAATTCAACGTTGGGAAAATAAATAACATGAATTTAGATAAGAAACAAGCTTATCCTCCACAAACTTTCGATTTATTTCTTTGATTACTATAAATCATTACTCAATGCAAGAAACATAACAAAGTGTGAAATTAAAGATAAAAATACAAAAAATAACATGTAGATACAAACATAATAGAGAAATGAACAAACCCTTTTTAGTAATTTTAGATTTGGTTCGATGGCTAAATGAAATAAGAAAATAAATTTGTTATGCAAATTTGTCTAAGTCTATATCAATTATCTTCTTAGTTGTTTAAATGCCATTGCGTAAACTCAATTTTATATAACATCAGTTTGATTTCATGTAAATGCAATTATCAATCTGTTTTTACTGCAAATATTAATAAAGTCTGCAATATGAGAGAGACTATTAGAGTTGGATTTCTTAAAACGAGAAGGACATGGATTTTGGGTGTAGGGTCCACAAGAATTTTTTGTAAGAAATGATTTAAATACCTTTTCTGATAGGATTTTCAAAATTAATAATAGAAAATTTTAAACTATAAATATACTAAATTTTCACAAACGAAAAAAATTCTGGACTAATTTAAATAAATAAATCATAATAGATAGAAAAATATTACATAGTAAAATTTGTAGACGAGTAATTTTAATAAATTATAATCTTTTTTTGAATTTTAAAACAATACCATATCTTAAACTTTCAACTCTCCTTCATAACTACGTCAAACATTTTTGTTTTCTTAGTTTTATAAATTAATTTATAATATATATATATATATATAACATGAAAGTAAAATAAACAAAATGATAAAAATAATGTATTAAAATTGATTTATGAATAAAATAAACTAGCATTACGAACTTAAATAGTATTAATAAATAACTTAAAATAAATAATAAAATGTAGATAGTGATATACTAAAAATAATAAATAAACATAAAACATAATTAATATAAAAATAAAATGATAATGAAATAAAAGTATAATGATAAACATATAAATAGAAAGATAAAAAAATGTTAAATTAAATGAATAAAATATTATAGGAATTTTTAAACTTGATAAATATGAAAAATCATATACAATATAAATAAAATTGTTAAACTAAAATAAATATGAAAAAAAAGGCTAACTCTCCTCAACTCTTTCGCATTTAAATTCGTTGATTATTATAAATTATAACTCGATGCAAAAAATGTCACAAAGTATGAAAGTAAAAATAAAATACAAAAATAATAAGAGATGAAAATATAATAGAAAAGTAAGCCAACCTCTTTTGTAGTAATTCAATATTTGATTCATTTTGTTAGTATTAGTTCTCATTTTTTTTCCTTTATCAACCCTTCTTTAAAGTTTCTACTCAATTCCTATAAAGGTAATTAGATAATAAAATACAAAAAATTAAATTTGTTATACAAAATACAAAAGAAAATAAATATAATCTTACAATTACTTTTAAACATGAGTCAAATTCGAATTTTAATCAATCTTTAATATTATATTTATTTAATAAAGGTTTGAAGCAGAGTTTGAGAAGTACTGCTCTATCCTTGAATTAGAAGACGAAAACGTGACACCAAGAAGCAGCCTTGTTCGATCACATTTTTTACTCAAGATGTACCTATACATGAAGGTGAATGTTATCTCGAAAATCAAGAGCATTGTATATAAAAATTTAGAACTCATACACATGAGTTCAATAAGAATTCTAATCAAATATTAATATTATCTTTATTCAACAAAGTCTTGAAAGTCTCGTTTTATTCTTAACTTATAAGATGAAAAGGTGACAAAAAAAATAAACTTGCTTCAACACCTCTTTACATCAAAATGTGCTTTTACAAAAAGATGATTTCTCAAAAGTTAAAAGTATCATGGATAAAAATTAGAACTCATATACATGCTATTAAAAGACAAATATTTTTAACAAAAAAATATTGTGTAAGCAAAGTTAACTAAAAAAATATTACGAATTCATCTCTTGCTAATGCTAAATATGTTTTGTAAAAATATTGACTTTACATAATAATTATGGATGTCATATTTAATCAATGGTTTTGTGATTATATTAAATTTATTATTTTAACCAATGTATGAATGTGTTTTAAATTGGGCAAAAAACAAATACCCAAATTGCAACCAAGATTGTACAAATGAACAATAGTTAAAGGCACTCTTACAAGATTGATATAAAAATATGCCCTTTTGAAGAAAAACATTAATTTCATGTAATAAAGCTTCAATTTGACATATTGAATATATAATTAAATAAAATATGTTATTTAAATAGAAAATAATAGATATGGCAAATAAAATTGGATAGGATAGAACAATAATGGAAACCAAAGTAGGTTAAAATGCATTTAAACTTAATTAGTAGATTGTGATGGAACTAATTCAAATTAGTGGAACATATAAGAGACTACAAAATTTATAAGAAAACATAATTCAAGATTAAAGGAAAAAAAAGGAAAGAGTGATTTGTGGGGCAATAAATAGAAAAAGTGCACTATTGTTATACACAAATAAGATTGGGATGACCACTTAAAACAATAATTCCATAAAAAAATGGACAAATTAGCTATATTGTATATTAATGGTCCATAAATTCTAAAGTTGGATATATAAAGAGTAATATTTTAAGTTGAATTCAAGATAATAACCAACCCAATAGTGTCTTGACACCTTAGAAAAATAATAAAACAAAACAGACAAACTATCTAGCTAGACGCATAATGTTGAATAGTCATGCTAATATTACAAATAAATCAAAATATTTTATTATCATCATTGAAAATGCAAGTGTCTTAACAATTATGCAAGTAACCGTAATAAATATTGGGCGGAAGAAAACAATTTATAAAGTAGGAGAGACAAACTAATAGTGTTCACCATAAACTAAATTATGTTCTTAGATAGTTAAGTTTTGCTTAAATGTGATATTACTAAGGGATTCAAAATAGATTTAATACATGATACAAACAAGTGCTACTAATTGAGATGTATGTAGCCCGTATATATATTCTCTTAAAGCTACGTTCTAGACTTTTAAAGAATTAGAAAATTTTCATGTAGAAATAAGATAAATACAATACCTTGTTTATTTTGTATCCATCTTGTATCACTAGTGAGGTCGGCTTGATATACATTGCATTGTCTTACATCAAGGTACACAAATAATAGAACCTAGTGTCCATCTTCCTTAATTACGTCTAATTTGATGATAGTGTTACTTCTAACTTTATGTATGGTGCCTTGGTAAATTGCATCTGAATTTTACAAGCATGAGTGAAATATTGCATTAGGATGTCCAACATGTGGAACTTTTCATTCGATTGCTTTTATGCATCAGTGCTTGCTCTCTTAATCTATGTCCCAAGCATGTTTTATTTTCTGTCAAACAACATATTCTTACATATAAAATAATCAAAGCTACTAACATATTAGTGCATATAAAATAATCAAAGCTACTAACAAAACAACATGTCCTAGGCATGCATGAACACTATATGCTTGGTCAACGAAAGAATGCCCTTATCTAGGGATGGACGCATGTATATGGTGTATATAAATAATGTTTTAATTTTAAAAGGATTAATGTATTTGCCCCCCTTAATATATTAATAAATTAGTATTAAAATCATAATAAAATTAAATAATTTAACTTCCATTTAAATATCATGATTAGTGGCTAAATTATATGTATTCATATCTTAATTAATATGGTATACATGATTCTTGAAGTAAATGCAAATTAAATTTAGAATGGATTCTTAGGTATTAACTTTCTATATAATTAATATGATTATAATGAAAATTTGTAATCTGCATTTTTTATTTTTAATTACTATTTATTGATTATTATGATAGTTTAGTTCTTAAAAATTTTATTATATATATAAATTTATTACGGTAATCTTATTTGAAAATTATGATTGAGGACATCATGGAGCATTTCAATCATGATAAAATTTATTTTATTTATGCTGTCATAAAATAATTCATTTTTTCTGTCTATGATTGATAAAAAAGTTTACAAATAAAAATATTATATTTATTCTTTAGAATGATGACTCTAATTTTTACTCTTTCAATTTCTATCATGAGTAATAAAAATACAAATTTGTAAGAGACAATAAAAAATAAGATAACTTCTATCAATTCATTTCTATTTATTTATATTAAAATTGTTAAAAAAATTCTAAATGATTTTTACGATTTAAAAGATTGATATGCTCTTTTCAAATGTTGAAAGACATAAATACTATTTTTTTAATATTTTCTTAAATATTATTAGTTACCAAAAATATCATATATTATTTTTAAATAATTTTTTTTTAAAGCTTATTATGTCTTCTTTATTACCCTGGTCCGTTGCTGCCCTTATCCAAGTCTAAGATTGCACAGAACTGCGATAAAAAGAAAAAGAAATGTGGAAAATTGGAGATCTCGAAATTGCTTTTTAGATCTTTGTCAACGTAGTTTTGTATTTTCACTCATTAGAGGTTTCTCTTTTTCTTGTTAATGGATGAATCTTTGGTTTTCCTCTATCTAAACTTGTTATACATTGGTTTTCTACTTAGTATCACACACCGTAGGAGACACTAACAATGTATCTTTGTGGTGACAAGACCAAATATAGGATCTTGAATTTTTTTTTTTTTTTGCATCTTATGTGCTAGAAACTTCAAAGTTCTGCATTCAACTTTTCATTATAGCTTATTGAGCAAACCTTTCCACATCCAAAGGCATGTAAATATGTGAAAATACTAAATCTTTGTCCATCCTTCTAAACATACATGTTAGAAAGGCTCATGGACAATGAAGTCATATGAAAAATTTAAGGACATGGATAATTTGAAGAATCCTATATGGATCATCATGCTCGCGGAAGGAGAAGTCTACATATACATATTATGTATATCAACTGTAAACTTGCATCAAAGAGAATTGCAACTTGTTGCTAGTGGTGATATTTGTCTAAAGTCTATAAAGAAAGTAGTCTCACTTAGAAGGGAAAAAATCAAACTAGGTTAGATTTTAGATCATTGGCTTGCTTTTTCTTTATGCCTAGGTGAGGCTCATTAGTCTAGTATCTAAGAAAGTAAACTAAATAAAATGAACACATAAAGTACCACAATGAAAGTCGAATTTGTCCATCTTGTTCTCACTCATAGTATTGCTTTAGTGTTGTGGATTGCGTTACATCGTCATTTTAACTGGCCTACATTTGATCCACAAGTTAAATTAATTTTAGTTGTTATCCTCATATTTGTAAGGGGGCATGGATTGTACACAACACTTTGGCATTATATTTTGCATAGCATAATTTTTAACCTAGTGTATCCCATACATATTGTTCATTTACAATTCAAATATTCACTTGCCATATATACATAGAATATTCATATAGCTATGGTTGAAAATCTCCTATAAAATATACCATTCTTGTAGGTTTTTTATGTCCTTTCATGCTTATTTGGATTCATATTTCCTTCTTTGTATATATATTTACTTTGACAACCTACTCATATCCATGTTTTATCATAGATAGATACATAGAATATCTAGACTCTATGTCAATGTTCGAAGAAAGAAGATGAAAGATAAGAAAATCTTCGTCAAGATATTTTCATACAAGGATCCTTATGGTAGAATCTATATATCTAATGGTTTGAAGGACAATACTGCACTAAATTATTTAGGCAATTAACTTCCCAATGTTTACCATCACAATCTTATGAGCTCCAAAATTGTGGGAAAAACTTCCCAGATGCTCAACTCCAGTTAATGCTTAAGGAGTACAAGTTGATGAAACAAAAAGAGAAATTCTAAGCAAAACAATGAAAATTTGCGATTCTGGTCCTGAAAAATAGAATAAAAGTGGAAACAAAAATTTGAATGAATTTATATAAAATTGGCTCATCCAAACTGAGGGCTTAAGCATCTTCAGTAGCAGCACTGGCAGCGCTTAGATCAACAGTAAGATCAAGCTCCTGTTGCAAAACAAAGCAAGCAAATTGGTTAGATGAAACCTTGTTCTTGTCTTTTTTTTGTTGGTGCTATCTTCTTCAAAGCCTTATAATAATTAATTATAAATCTTTATCTTGTAAGCTATTTAAGTTAATTAAGTTTACTTGTCACTAATAGTTGATGCTTTACATTTGATGAGTGGATAACATCTTGCTTTAACAACTTAGATGATTCTTACAAATATTATTGTACTTTTGTTCACATTGATATATTTTCATCACTTACATATAAAAGTTTTGATGAATATTACCTTTCCGGTTATCCGACTATACATGGCGATGACATCTTTGACAGTCGACTCAAAGTGTGTAGTTGCATCATAGCTCTGCCATAAGGCAAGTGATCATGAGTTAGAAATAATCTGACTATTGCAGAAACAATGGATGTGCAGTAAACATGACATATTTATTCATTAAGCTTACAGTGGAAATGAAACAATTGTCATCTTCATTGATGTTGGCAGGTTCATATCGATCATAAACGTCGAAGAGGGTCTCATCTACATGTCCAAGTAAATCAATTCCAGGCTTTAGTTCTGTCTCAGGGTTGTCAGTTTCGGCTTCAGTTGAAACAAAAGCAATGTATTTGCCCTTTGGAGCAACATTGTGTGAGTAAGAACAACAAAAGACGTACCTATTAACAATAAAATTTATTTAGTACATCATAAAAAATATTGCCGAGTTATTTGTTGTATTTTTTTTCTTTTGCCAAATATTATATACTTATTAAACTAAGACAAAGGTTCATTAAAATTAATTTTTTTTACATCAAGTCAATTTGAATTTCAGATAGTTTTTTAAACCTACATGTCTGATTTTCGTCCCAATTGCTTTTGAGGAAGAATAATCTGCACTGAGTGTGAATCGTTGGTGTGTGGGATAGGATGACTCATTATACAAATAGCACGTGCCACCTTTCCAACCTTCTTTACCTATTACATTCATGAATCAACATATCGAAATTCCAAAACATAGATGTTATCATTAATGCAATGAACATTTACCTTATCAGGCAAGTATGAAGGGTCACAGACTATTTTCTTGCACTTAGCAGTCTCTCCCTCAGATGTCACCCCATGAGCCTTTCCGTTTTCATCAAACTCCACCTATCATGCATTGTATTTGCACATCAATCATAGGCTTGTCTTAACAATTCATAATATTTTTTGACTGACATTGGTGAAACGACTAGATGGATTTGATAAAATGAATCACAATTGAAGGTTCAAATGTCACAACTTAGCACCTTGCATTCAGGCTTGTTGAGCATGTAGGTGCCACCATAAACAGCACTTAAACGAGCAAAAGCCTATGAGATGGATGATTTGTTAGATCTTAAGATACCATGGATGAATATATCATCCAAAGATATAATGATATATGAAAATACCTGGGGAAGCTCTCCCAAGCCATACAGAGGATAAATGTAAGGAGATCCTCCTTGAAATCGAGCCAAGGATTCCGCATACAGCTATTGAGAGAAAGATCCATAATTTTTCAATTTGTTCCACTTTTTATATAAGAAAGATTGATGGTGGCTTTGATATCAACATATTTGCATGTCTAATAATAGTTGTATAGCAAGATAGCATAATTCACATTCTTAGATGTAGCATATGTACAATCAACATGCATAATTATCCACAAGGTTCCTGAATCTGAGCATCATTTAGTTTACCTTCATTCTTCTAACAGTATCAATTGCAGGTTGATCCAAATAGCTATCATCTGGATGAAGTGCCAAGGCATGCCCAATAAAATCAACTGTGTTATCTTCCAACCCATATTTGCTACAACAAAGAAAAAAAAAGAAAGATACAAAACTTAATCTTTTGATGCATTAAAGTTTCTGAACAAGTGTGAAGTTAATCATAAAACATGAAAGTTGCAATCAACTATAAGCAACTATGCATATTGATTCTTCTGGTGGCATTAAAAATATTCTAATAGATAAGTGCACGAGGTGCATACGAAATGACTTCTTTGGTGGTAACTTTGTTGAGATCTAGGCCTTCATGAGATTTAGGATCCTCGTCTTCATAATCTTGAACATAAATGAAAAGCTTCCTAGCACGTCGCTTTTCAAAGAGACCCATCAGGGTAGATTTCAATGCTTCGACATCGGTCGCCGGCACTTTATATATCTAGTGACGCGAGAAAGTAAGTAAATTTCTCGAGGTGAAAATGTAAAATAATAATTTTTCATGAACATTGAAGATAATCACACAAATAGAAAATGGCAAACAAATATTTGAACTAATATACCTTTCCTTTGTTGTAAACAAAGCTTCCATCAACTGCCTTAAAATTTAGATACTTAGTGACACTAGTATGGATAAGAACTCGGACAAGAGCGCCATTGGCCATCATGAACTGTTGATCAGGATGGTTAAACATATCAATTACTTAGCAAACCACAAAGTATCAATGAATGTGAAAGGAGACCTTAGGAATCATGTCGACATTATACTCCTTGCTTGTGCCCAAGCTTTCTGGAGGCTTGTCGTCGCCCCTAAAACGCTTCCAGAGCTATTACACAAAAAACAAAAACACAAACATAAATTTCCACTTCAATGCTTAAGAAAGATGGAACTTTTTTAGTAAGAACAAAAGAATCCAAGCATGTGCATCCATGAACCTGATTGAGATTGAGAGATGTGGATTCACCCCCGTAATAGTCATTCCTATCCATGTGAAGCACCTGTTTCAGCACACAGAACCATGTCAGCTCAATCTTTTAACTTTTTAATCAGCATCATGTGCACAAGGTTTCGGTTTGATCAAACATGAGACCTTAAGGCCATCGACGGAGAGCAACCCACTGAGGATGCATTCCTTCAGGCCGGTGCCGAGGACAATGACATCGTATTCCTCATCCATGAGAGAGAGAGAGAGAGTTGTGGTTTGTGGATTAAGGTAGAGATGGAAGTGGAAGGAGAAAGCGGCACAGGAGGCTTGTAAATGGGAGCAAAATAGAAGTAGAGCAAGTCATTGGGCAGGAATGGCGTTGGGAAGTCGTTGGAATCGGTAAATAGTTTTTGAAGGTTGCAGGTCATCGACCTGAAAAAAATGACGACCATTAATTAATTTTTTTTAATTTTGTTCATGGTTTAATATAAGGTTTCTACTCAATTCCTGTAAATAAATTTTTCTTTATCAACCCTTCTTTTAAAGTTTCTACTCAATTCCTATAAGGTAATTGGCTAAATGAAATAGAAAAACTTAAATTTGTTATATAAAATACAAAGGAAAGTAAATAATCTTACAATTACTTTTAAACATGAGTCAAATTCTAATTTTAATCAACCTTAATATTATATTTATTTAATGAAGTTTTGAAGAAGAGTTTGAGAAGTACAACTTTATGCTTTATTTAGAAGACAAAAATGTGACACCAAGAAGCAACCTTGCTCAATCACGCTTTTGCCTCAAGATGTACATATACATGTTGATGAATGGTGTCTCTAAAATCAAGAGAATTATAGATAAAAAGTTAGAATACATATACATGAGTTCAATTAGAATTCTAATCAAATATTAATATTATCTTTATTCAAGAAAGGCTTGAAAGTATCATTTTATTCTTAATTTATAAGCTGAAAAGGTGACAACAAAAAATAAACTTGTTTCAACACCCCTTTACAACAAAATGTGCTTTTATAAAAAGAGATGATTTCTCAAAAGTCAAGAGTATATTAGATAAAAATTAGAACTCATACACATGCTATCAAAGAGTAAATATATTTTTGATATGCACATTGAAATTGAGAATATAAAAGAAAATTTGAAGCAGAAATATTATAAGTTTAGAGAACAGGAGCATGTTTTTCCCTAATGATTAATACATTCTTAAGTGCTAAATATTGATCAAATATTTTATAGTTCCTTCAACAGAATATTTGTTTGACAAATGTGTAAGTGTTCTAATGTCATAAATTCAATTACTATGTTACTTTAGATGTTTTTTTTTGTTTTTTTATAGGTTACAAATATAATAACATGTGTAAATGAGTGAAAATGCAAATAACATAATTAAATGAACTTTGTCAATTCAAACTTCTTGATTTGCCACTTATATGAAGGTGTGCACAACATTAACATAAAGGAACTTTAATGAACTAAAGAACATAACTTTTCTATTGGTTCTTATTATCTTAATCTGAAATAAACAAGAGCATGCATAATATAATATATATATATATATATTCTCTTAAGTTGCATCAAGCATGTATTAAAGACAAATATTTTTTTAAAAAATATTCAAGAAAATTGTTGTGTAAGCAAAGTTAAATTAAAATACTACAAATTCATCTCTTGCTAATGTTAAATATGTTTTGTAAAAATATTGAATTTACATAATGGAGTGTCATCTTTAATCAATGGATTTGTGATTTACATTATATTTATTATTTCAACCAAGATGTGTTTTAAATTGGGCAAAAAACAAATACCCAATTTGTTGAAACCAAGTTTGTACAAATTGAAAAATAGTTAAAGCCTCTCTAACAAGATTGATATAAAAATAAACCCTTTTGGATATAAAAAAACGAATTTCATGTTCTGAAGCTTAAATTTGATATATTGAATATATAATTAAATAAATAAGTTATTTAAATAGAAAATAACAAATATGACAAACAAAATTGAATAGAATAGAACAATAATGAAAGCCAAATTAGGTTAAAATGCATTTAAACTTAATTAGTAGATTTTGAAGGACTAATTCAAATTAGTGGAACACAAAAGAGACTAAAAAAATTTATAAGAAGACACTCCAAATTTAAAGGAAAAAGAAAGAAAGAGTGATTTGTGGGGCAATACAATAGAAAATTTGCACTATTGTTATACAAAAATAACATTCAGATGGCCACTTAAAGCAATAGTTCCAATACAAAAATTGACAAATTAGCTATATTGTAAATTAATGGTCCATAAGTTGTGAAGTTGGATATATAAAGAGTATTTTAAGTTGAATTCAAGATAATAACCCAACAACATAGTGTCTTTGGACACCTTAAAAACATAATAAAACAAAAGATACGAACTATCTAGCTAAATGCATAGTGTCGAGTAGTCATGCAAATATTACGAAGAAAATTAAAATATTTCATTATCATTATTGAAAATGCAAGTGTCTTAACAATTATGCAAGTAATCGTAATGAATATTGGGTTGAAGGAAAAAATTATAAAGTAGGAGACACAAATTAATAGTGTTCGCCAAGAATTAAATTATGTTCTTAGATAGTTGAGTTTGCTTAAATGCGATATTATTAAGGGATTCAAAATAGATTTAAGATGTGATACAAATGAGTGCTACTAATTGAGATGTATGTAACCCTATTAAGTATATGCTCAAAGGCTATTGTATAGACTCTTAAATGAATTAGAAAAGATTCACCAATCAAACTAGAGCGACTGTAGAACATGAAACCTCTTTGCATGAATGCAAAATCGATCGCAACAAGCTGTCTCGCTAGAGATTTTTAATTCCCAATTTTGGAAAATTAGAACATAGAGATGAACATTTATAAAGAGGTCAAATCCCTGCTTTGTTGAAACTGGTGGCGATCGATTGGCAGGGCATGTGTCAGTTGAGGGCTTCTATCGCGGATGCGACATCATGACTCTTCTACAGACATGTGTTGATAGGATCTTAATGCTTAGCCCTCAACTGGATGGGCGAGCAAATTATACGAGATTTGTATGATTGGTCGATCATTCTTTGCTGCAATTCTCCTCACAGTTGGATTAGATGTGAAGGAAGTATTCGATCGGAGAAGAGTTCGTGGGTATTACATTTATGAATCAGGGTCATTAGGAAATTGAAAAATGTTTGGCTACTACGAGAGGATCCAAGTCAGATCAAATATGTTTACACATGCGCCGGCGCCTCGTGCTTATTAAAATACAATGCAAGCAAAATCTATTTATGACTTCTGCCACTTGTGGTTAATGATCGAATTATTAGCCTAATTAAGGAAAGTTTATTTGCAATAGGGTTGATCCTACATCGACTCAAATAAAATTTGATTGAATGAGTTAATGAATTTAAATTTTCCAAATTTTATCATTCCAGGATTTTTTTTTATTTTAAGTTAAATAAATTTGCTTTAGCATAAGATTTAAAACTATTTTAAAATTATATGTCTTAGAAAATACTAGATATATTTACAAATTATTTTAAATATTCTGAAGAAACTTGATTATCGATTTTTAAAAATATTATATAATTGCTATTAAGTGTTATAAAAAAGAAAACATATAATTGATGAATTCAATTACCGACCAGATCCAATCTTATGAGATTCAAGTTGGAGTGAATCTAAGGGATTTTATTATCATCAATTATATCAAAATTGATTGAATTCGATTGGGTTTGAATTTGGGTCCAGTCAAATTTAACTCGTAAATGTCCCTAAATAATAATAATGATAATAATTTGTATTTTACAATGAAAATATACTATAATTCTCACCACCTTTTTATTCTAATTATGATTAAAAATATATTGCTCTAAATCAATACTGATATCTTTGTTTAACAATCAATCATCATTCCTACACTCGAGGCTCAATTTATTGTTTGTAAGGTTAAATTTAAGGGTTCCTTTTCTGTCGATAAGCAACAACGTGTCAACTTGTGGACTTCAAATGCCCATTGGACTTGGTCCATTGCCGGTTTTCTTTTTTCTTTTTACATTTTAGATTCCTTTCTTGATTCGTCAAGTAACGTCCATGTATTACCCATATTTTTCTCACATTGGCTTCATATAGTTAAGTTTTTTTCATTGACTATGGGAGTGTATCTTTTAAAATTTGTAATCCAACTTGTAATCTCAAATTGATTATTTTGTGATTGATTAGTTCTCCAATGATATAATCATTCCGGATTGATTCCCTTTACATATTATAATATATTTCCTTTGATGTGGCAGCCACACCATATATTTTCGTTAATTATTTATTAATATCATAGTCAAATCAACTAACATATAAATTAATAGCTCTAACTTATTATAAACAATAAAAAACAATAAATAATATTGAAAATAAATGTTTTTTTTTACTTCACTATTTTTATATTGATATTTTTAAAAAATAGAATAATTCATTTGTGTGTCAATAATAAATAATATGTAAAAATAAATAATGTGTCTGTCACATCATAAAAAAATAATATATCGAGAAATTAGTTGGTTCTGATTGATTTGAATTTCATGCTTGAATGCAATACATTTGGCATTTGCATCCATTTAATTTAAATGTGAAGCATGTAATTGGAATCTATTCTTTGATTAGATTCAAAGAATATTTATGTGTATGTTCTTTTAATTGTGTAAATGCAAATCGATGGAACAAGTTTAGTCATTCTTATTTTATTGAGATGTTAGGTACATCAATTATGTATATAGTTGTGCTTTGTACTATATAAATTGTGCTCTGTATAAGTAGTAGGAGTTGTGAGTATTATATATATTGAACTACTATATATTCTAATTTATCAGCATTTATATGGGGAATTTTGAACCTAATTTGCATCAATATCATTATGAAGTTAATTGTGTTGTCGCAAGCTCCTCGCTTTGTGGAGCTATGTTACATCATGCTTACATAGAAAAGAATAAAAGGATATTTAATCATATATCTGATTAAGAACTTTGTATTCTTCTACGTATACAAGTACGTGTGATAGTGGATCGCCTTCGTATATATTAACATAAGGCATCACCTGGAACTGGATCATAAAGGCCCTCAAGAAGCCTCTCAACCACATTACAAAGATGGAATGTTGTTGTGTTATGTAAGCCCGCAAAAGCACACCTCGTCTAGCGAAATGTCCTCCTAGGGACGCTACGAGATTACTTCTTTTATCTTTACTTTGACCAGTAGCCAGGTCAACAAGACATATTCCATGTGCACAACAACCCATCATAAACAACATCAATACCAGCGCCATCGACACCTACTAAGCATATGGATTACCTGCAGAATGAATCCGCAAAGGAGAAGTCTCATGTGAGTTGTAATCCCCAGTATGTAAAGATCATAAATAGAATTCTCAATATATAAAATAATATAATTTAACGATGGGAGTGATCAATTTACATTAGACGAATAGAGCAATTTTTTGCCTCACTTTCCATTTTACCTTTAACATTTTCTTACCTTATTACAATCCATTGGTGGCAGGAATATCAATTGCCTCTCACGTATGATGTCCATAGCTTGCTTGTTCAACATATTGAAGCCACCCATAATCTTCGAATCATATTATTCATCCATTTATCTTGCCTTAAGTGATACAATCATTATAATCAATAATGAACATTATCAATATATTGAAGATTCATATTGTCCTTGGTTCCATTATAACTAGCTAGGTCATGGGCCTCTCTTTGACCCAAGTAGATCTCCATGAACAATAATCCCCTAAGGAACTCAATTACCCCATGCATGAGGTCCATGTTACCAATAGAGATAAAACCCTTATGCCCTAGTTCAATTACAATCATTAACAGATTTTCACCCTAGCCTAGGTTAAGTTAGGTTATTGTTTAAGGATAACTAGACTTGCATTGTTCATCAAGTCATTTTCAATCAATCAATACAATTAAATCATATAAAACAAGGTGCAAATTAAAGTACTTGGGCATTGCTATGAGGGAACATGGCCCGCGTCGAAAGTCGACACGATCAGTCTGTCTTATGTGAGGAGTTCATGTTTCAGACATGTACGGTGTTCAGTGGAACACGATCCGGGTTTCCAAGCGACGCGGTCCAAGTCATGTTTAGTATCTAATTCAATTTGGCATATTTTAGGAACATGGGCCACGTTAGGGTTAGGATTCCTTCGTCATTTTTTTCGTGGAGAACACGAGTCACGTTTTCGAGCGACACAACCCATTTCAAAGGTAAGATTTTACTATGTAACATTCATTAAAGAAACAGGCTCGTGTCCCAACATGAATCTGATGAAATCCGAGGAACGGGTCATGTTAGGAAGTGACACGATATGTGCTCCTCTTCCTACACGAAAGGCCCGCAGTCAAACGCAGACAACGTTCAACTGAACACGACCCGAGTTTGAGGTGACGCGGTTTGTGTGACATCAATTTCCAATCCATTTAGGGTGAGGGTTTCTTCATTACATTCGTTGAATGACATGGCCCGCGTCGGTAACCCATACAGTCTATGTCCTTACTCATTCTATTTTCATATGAGGAAACAACTGGCATAGCAGGTGACGCGACCTTAGTTTGTCGAACACAGACCATGTTAGGTAGGGGCACGGTCTGTGTTTGAGGGTTTTGCCACTAATTCTTTAAAACTATTGTCAGTTTGTGGAGAGGAATAATAATCCTAACATAAACCTACATCAATAATCATTCTACTGCATATAAAGAGTCATATTATTGGTCCTAATTACATAACTTTCCTTGAGAAAGTTATCTTCTGTTCGTGCTTCGTTCTACGTCATCCTCCTTGTTCCCCCTCCACAAGATGTTGTCTTCTCCCTCATCCATGTGTCATCGATCTCCGTCAAACTCTCCTTATGCAACTCCCAAGCATGAAGGGAAAAAATTCTAAGAGAGAGTGAGGACAAAAGGGAGATGGGAGAAGAGAGAAGAGAGAGAATAAGAGAGAGGAGAGAGAGAGAATAATAGAAATGAGAGAAGGTATCACATGATAGTTGGGCAGGAATTTATGAAACTTAGGATGAAATTATTTCGTGGTTAGGAGTTAATATAAAGGAAAGATTAGGGTTTAAGTAGTTTAAAATGAAATTGATTTCATAACCCTAATCTATCATAAACTCAAATTCTGACATGTTGGCACAACACGGCTTGTGTCCTTCTTAGACATGGTTTGTGTTCTATCTTTATTTGATTTTGTCTTAACACATCTCGCATCCCATTTGGACACAATCTGTGTTGTCCTTTTATTTTCCAGATTCAAGTTGTTTCACGTGTAGGATGCAACATAACCTGCGTCCTGATTGGAAATAGTTTGTATTGGGTCTTGTCCTTGAAATGGGGTTACATGTTCCATATCCATTGGTTACATTGTTGCATGCTTTAATTATTTTGCTTTTTGAAACATTAGAAGGTGATACTATTATTATATAATTGTCTATGTCGACCTCTCTCAACTAATAATTAATTCATTCTATTATTTTTCTCATTTTATATGGTGCATGAATTAATTGAATGGTGATTTGCTCAAAGTGTTTGTGGCTTGCGGGACTCTCAGAGGGATGGGGAGATAGATAAAGAAGCTAAGAGTGAGGTTGCAGAAATTATAGATATATGCATTAATTGCCACTTTTATGCATTATGACTACATAGCCCGAGAACTCTGGTTTTATTTTTTTGTGTGGTTGTGTTTTAGGACTAATTCAGTTTGAGAGATATTTCAATTCATTGGAGTAAAATGAATTAATTAAGATAAATATCTTTTTGGTTAAAAGAGGCTCTTGATATAAGCAAAAACAAAATTAGAATAAATAAATATTTAAGTAGAATGAGAATGAAATTTGAATTCTTTTTTAATTTATGAGTCGTTAGGGGAGTAACTTTGTCTCCTATCATTTTTACCTAGGGCTCATTTTGTGTTTAGTCAAAATCTTTTTATTTTATTAAATAAATCATAATTAGTGTATATATTTATTAAATTATTAAGAAATAATCAATTTTACCTACGAGATGACATTACTTAATCTAAATTAATGGGTTTATTAGACCCATAATATGTGTTTTTGATAGAAAAGAAAGTAAATGCATTTTATTCTTTTCAATCAAATGGTCGACCCTAAGTTTTTTCAGTATAACTATCTCCAAGGCTATGAGCACCTGATTAATTTGATTCAAGGGAATAGAGGGTCTCACTCTCTCCTGAAAAAGGGTCGACGCAGGAGCTTAAATTCGGGATTATTAATACCCTCTTCCCTCAATTTCGGGGCTCAAAATCTACTACAATATGACCCGGCCAACTCTCGATGTGTCACCCCAAAATTAACAAGTAACAAGTGAAAAACAAAAAAACCATAAAGGAACAAACATATATATATATATATCTTTAAGACCTTTTGACATTGTTTGGTTAGGAAGTAAGACTAGGATTAAGGTCTTATTTCCTAACTTTTAACCAAACACTTCAAATACCATTAGATGGGGCCCACATCATTTAAAGCAGGAATAAGAAAAAAAGATGATATTTTTGCATTCTCCGGCAACTCAAGAAATATTGTAATTGGATTAGGATTTGGGGAATATGTGATGGATTAAAAACTTTTAATCCAGCGACATTAATCGTTGGCCAAATGGGGCCTTTAGGTGAGGGTATTCATTTTTAAATTTTGCATAACAAATATAATGTTATTTTCCAAAGCTAACTTCTTTCAAGCATGCTTGCATGCATTTAAAATCGATTGAGTTGTTTTGAGGATTATTTTATGATAAAGAAATTAGAAAATGGCGTTCAACACACATTTTGAGTTATTCAAATACTTATATTGTGAGACTTTATAACTTTGTTCATTTCTTTAGTTCTTGTGGACGCAGATGTCACAAACTTCATATTAACCATTCCTTTCTTATGATTTATGAACTTCCCAATTATATAACATCAATAATAATATTCTTACGTAAAATAATGTAATTAATATTATATAATAGACTGTTGATTTGTATTACAAAAATAAACTATTATTACAATATTTACAATTATATAATGAACACTTTATAATGCAATGCAAATATTAGAATTTATATGCAATATCATAATTTTTATTAGTTTGTCATAATTTTCATTTTTTTTAATTCTAAGACATTGAAACTAATAGTTGCACAAAAAAAAGGATTATATTATATTTTTTATAATATGTTTATTAGCTCACATATAATCATTTATAAATTTCATTGATAATATTTCTTTAAAGCGTCCAAACAACATAGTTCTGTATAGAAAAGGGATCTTATGTATCAAGATGAAGATAGACACATTCAATATACAAATAAAAAGAAAAAATAAGAAAATTTATTTAACTCCCTAAAAATGCACCTCGACACACAGACAAATCGATACGCATCACATGCTCGAAGTAATGCTCAAGACGCTACAAGACAATAATTTTGACTTGACCATTGACAATTATGGTCAACACACATAAGAATAAGAAAGGTAGAAAAGAAACATAAATCGATATAGAACTAAAATCAGCGTAAGACTTAAAGATCATGACATAATGAAAACAACAAAAGATATTAGACTTGATCAAAGAAGACATAATTCAAAGACTTAAATTAGACTTAGCTCAAGATGCATTATCCATAAAGGTCACACAACTCCAAAGAGACACAGAACACTTGCCCGAAGGCAATACATAATCAAAATAAGACATTATATAACATAAACTAAGTTAAAGACAAATTCATAAACATAACCATGTGCGACATCCATCATGAGCAGAACCATCATCATAAGCATCATTACTCCTTCTCACCTGCATGATCTAGAAGAGGGAACATCCATCCAGTCAGAATATGTAAAGGTCGAAGAATGAGGAAATCATATCATTCATATATGCAAAGACTTACATGTCATGCATATAATATCAAAATATATATAGTGCACATCATAAGATTCTTAACCCACACTTATGATCAACATATAATCATTAATATATTCTTTACATTTGCTTCTTAACCAATTACGCTCCTTGTCTTAACCTTAATCATCTTGTTACTTTCTTATCTTATTTATATATTATCGATATAATACATCTTTAAATCATCTTAACTTTATTTTACTTGACATTATCGATACAATGCACCATATATTTAGCATTATCAATATAATACATCATTAGACATTGATATCATACTTAACATTGACTTTCAATGCTCGTAGCCTCTTTAGCTTAAGTTTATCATTCATGTCTCCTTCTTCATCTTTCATCTTTTTATCATGTGACATCTTAGTTAATCTTTTAACTTCTTATAAGTCGTCCTCGCGTCACATGTCCTTTTTATTATCTTGATTAGAGATTTTGATACAACATCATCTTTTGTTGATTAGGCCAAGGGTACCTTGGACCCTATATGTTGTCACTCTTACTCTTAGGTTATTGAGAAGTACATCACTGTTACATCATTTCTGATGGAGATTTTACTTCTTTTTTCGATGATGTACCAAAACTAGCCTTAATCCATCATTTTAATTATAACATATCAATCAACAATATAAGCATCACATGTTTCATCTTTTAAGATTTAATTACAACTGAGCATGCGTAACATTTCTAAGTGCTGGCAATACATCAATCAAGATCATCACTTTGTATCATAAGTAAGTACTTTGATTCATGACATTAATTTACTTACATTCTAATAATGATACACATATAAATGTGTGGTTTCAATCCATTTTATCACTCTAAAGGTCATATACCAAATATGCATGCATCAGACACTTAAAATACCAACTTCTTAGTTGATGGTGTGCTGAAATCCTGAACTAGTTGACCGCTTTGGAGAAAGGATCGATCAGTCCACCCCTAGAAGCCCTCGTTCGTCAATTAGTTTCATACTAATCGAATGTTTCTTCACATCGGTCAATTATTCCATCAAAAAATGGGTTATTTTCCAATTCACTCCATATCGATTGACCATTTCTTCGCATCGATCGACTATTTCATCCTAGAGACTGCATATCAAGTTTTGTTTTGTCCTAAATTGTTGTAACTTTGTTCAGAAATATTAGGTATCTTCTAGCATGATTCTCCTATGTTTTAATTATTGGTAAATAAGTAAACCCTTACTCTAATTACCATGATTAATGGTTAATCGGATGGTCAAGAGTTGATCCAAGATATGATTTGATCATTACCGTTAAAAGGGAGAAAGATGTTGGATTGTTACAACTAACTCTCTATAAATATGTGAATTCTCTCTTGAGAATTATGTGAATCCCTGATAAGAGTTATATCTCTCTAAGTGCAAGGTTCATCTTAGTATTTGGGTACGAACATCTCAGGTATGATATGAACTATTCTATGTTAAATCAATTATATAAATCCTTGATCGCATGATTATGATAAAGAAAATGGTTTCTTATATTTGTGCAAGATCTTAATTGCTAATAGTGGTATGAGAGCCTATTTATAATTAGATTTAATATAGTTGAATTAGATCTATATTTTTGTAAAATGTTTACATGATATTGATTAAAATAAATAAAAAATATATTATTGGATGTGAAGGATGGTTCTGCCCGCGTCCGCGCACAGAAAGCACGCAGGAAGGCAGCGCCATGGGCGCGCCCGAGGTCGCACACAGGCCGCGCACAAC
>LTAE01008094.1:4540-21301 GCA_001647135.1 Pontederia paniculata | reverse complement strand
AAGGAGAAGCTGTAAGGGAGCCTTCGCCCTTGAAGAAGGAAATAGTGAACTCCGAAGATCTCGTGGGAGAAGATCGGAGTGGGGACGTAGGCCAGGAGTTCGGCCGAACCTCAATAACAAACTCTGTGTTTTTCTTGTGTGTTTGTTCTCTCTTTACTCTCTCCTCTGTTTGTTTATATTCGCATATGCATGCTTCCGCTGACATAACACACTAAAGTTAATATCAAAAGAGAGTAAAAGTTCTAATACACCAATTCACCCCCCCCCCCTCTTGGCGGCATCTAGATCCTACAATGGTATGATCATACATACCATGCTTTTGAACTTCTGTCCCTTGTTGGTTCACTCATGATCTTTTGCTTGTTGCTTGTTGTTTCTGTTCCAATATCACACTTTTGGATTGTTGTTGTCACATCCCTACTCTCTTACTGTCTGATAAAAATTTGTTAAGAAATTTTGATGTTTTTAACTATGTTGAATTAACTTTGTTGAATGTTGTTTGGTGCACTTGCAATTACACTTTGGCTTGCCTTGTTTATTTTTCGACTCCTGAATTAAGGCAGTATGAGGTCCAAGACATTTGTAGTTATAGGACTTACTGTAGCACTATGACTTGATGAATGCCTGACTTGACTAACTATAATTGGGAATCAAATTTTTGCGCACCGAATTGTCTACTATAACAAACCTTACTTTTTAGGCCTGAGAATCCCATATCTTTGCCAGTAACCGACCCCCATGAAAAGAGCAAAAATTTAAGTTTCCTTGTCCAACCCTCATGTATGTAGGGATGTTTTTATCTTTTCTTGAATAACTACTCTGTTGACCTTCCACTTGGAAGAGTTAAGAATATGCCTTTTAGCACTCCAGGCACCTACCAGAGTATTCTCGAATGAAAGGGATGGACAATGCCATGGAGAACAATTCCTCTCACCCCCAATTACTACTCCTCTGTCCTTCAACTTGGAAGAGTCAAGAGTATGCTATTTCGCAACACCATTAGCATCCTCATTGAGTATTTCCGAAAGAAAATGTGAGGATATGCTAAGGAAAGACTCTCTTTTTGCTTTCACAATCCTGCATTTTTGTTGAGAAAAAAAGGGGGCATGGACAAAGGAAGAAGAAAAGTATGAAAAAGTTATGCTCTAAAGTAATAGAAAAAGGGAAAGTTTGCTTTGGCTTGCTTAAAAAGAGATTCTCTTACCTAACTAGTGGTTGTGACATGCAGACTGTGAGGTTGTGACCCTTAGTTGCATCTAGCTAGAGCTTCAATGATTCCTAAATCCGATTTTTGTCAAGTCAAGTCTAAACCAATTGCAGTGTACCATGAAAAAAAGATTGTTTTGCAGGATGTGTCTTGTTACTTATTTTGTGTTCTTCGCATTTGAAAATGTCATTGCCATAATCTTAATTCATTTGCTTGAGGACAAGCAAAGGTTCAAGTCCGGAGATGTTTGATGCAATGCATCAAGTGTTTAATATTAGGTTCTTTGTAGTTATGATCTGCACTGTTTTCATGTCGTGTTGTATTCAGCCCACATTCCATGTTAAGATCCCACTTTTGTAGCAACCACACACTATAGAACCAAATGATGTTGCTTTATACCTTCATTTCAGGAACTCCTAAAACATGAGCTTTCACACCCTCGCATCATGATGCATCATGACTTTACACGAGAGATTGCTTGACGACGAAAAACCAAAATGGAAAATAATCTATAACCCATATTTGACAAGGACATAACATAATAATCAGAAGGAAAGTATCGGGTTGGACAAAGATGCCACATGTTGAATGAAGGCAAAGGGTATAAGAAGGATGAATCAAAAGGCAAGAAAATGTCTCGCATTCTAGAAAACACTTTTTGGAGCTCACGCACGGAATCACCTCTTCTCGATCGCCGGAGGAACGCAGAGACAATGTCATTGACGAGCAGTAGTGTAGGACGGAGAATGTGTTGCTCGAAGTCAAAAATGGATTGGAAAAGAAGACCCAACAAGAGTTGTCTCCATACAGGCGGCAAGTCGTCTTTCAGGTAACGAAAATGGGTCGTGTTCGGTGTTGACACGGGCCATGCTGGAGATGAAGATTAATAGTTTATTAAGCTGATAATGGAAAAAATTAAAGAAACACAATTTAAGTTAATCTGGGATTAGATAAAAGATAAAAAATTAAGCTGATTAATACTTGGATTAGAACTAGTTAAACCCCTATAAAAGAGGGTTAAAGGGGGGAGGAAGTCTCATTATCTCTCTCAAGCCAACAACATAATCTCTCTCTCTCTCTCTCTCTATCTATCTATCTATCTATCTATCTATCTATCTATCTATCTATCTATCTATCTATCTATCTATCTATCTATCTATCTATCTATCTATCTATCTATCTATATAGATAGATCTATCTATCTACTCNCTATCTATCTATCTATCTATCTATCTATCTATCTATCTATCTATCTATCTATCTATCTATCTATCTATCTATCTATCTATCTATCTATCTATCTATATAGATAGATCTATCTATCTACTCGAGCACTAGAAGGGGACGAGGGCATACCAAAGAAGATTGAGGCACGGGAAATGAGGAGGACAAACACACAACAAATGTATGTAGTAAGGAGGATCGACTTTAGGGTTTCTCATATACGTATGACAAAAAGAATTTTGATGAATAAATGATATTATGATTGGCTCTAGGATGGAGATTGCAACTTGGAGACCGAACATGAGTCGTGCCTGTTCAGGTTTCACGGGCCATGTTCGAAGATTTCATAGAGGAAATAGGCCACGTTGCCCCTTGACGCAGGTCGTGCTCCCCAAACGAAGACAACGCCGACACTACCACAGACCTGACACAGACCCTGTCCTTTTCGAACATGGGTCAAGAGGTCGGGCGGTGCCCAGTAAAACGTTGGTTGAGGCACACACCACATCCCAACCAACGACAAGTAAGAACATGACACGAGTAGTGTATTCTCCGACACAGGTGGTGTCCTGAGAAATATGACTCGTGCACGCAGACCTTAAAAAATGGGTCGTGTTATGAAGGAACAATAGATTTATAATTATTTCATGATGTTCTATTAAATTATTTGATCGCATGCTTCGAAGATGATTGTAACCTAGAAAGGAGATTGTGCGTAAGTCTAATTAAATTTAAAGTGAATCTTGCATGTGATTGAATTTGCATGGATGGTACGTTGGCTAGCTCCCGATGATGACAAAGTTTACCTTGATGGCAGGAATTATCCCAATTGGGTTCCTTTGGGGACTAATGTTCTGTTCCTTCGAGGGTGCAGGGTTCCTTTAGAAATTGAGAGTTCCTTCGAGGGCCAAGTTTATGAGATTTATTTGGGTCACAAAGAGAGATCCCCCGAGGCCTAGCTAGCCTTGACGGTGCCAGGGCCAACTACCTTCATGACGGAATATGCTCATTAAAATTGTATTGTATAACTAATGAAAGACAAGACGAAAAGATTTAGAAAAGGTGAACTAAAAAAAGTGTTAACGGGGCTTGAGCATACTGAACTCAAGAGACTATGTGCATGAAAGAGATGCAATTGATGCTCCTATCCCGATGGACCAATGGAAAGATGTTAAAGTAATAATGAAATTGAGGACATTATGTATTGTAAGGAAAGAATGTAAGAAAGGTAAAATTAAGTATTATGGAACTTATGATATTGTCTTCACATATGATTTACCCTCTTCAATATTTATTTTTCTTACATATTGAGCTTCATCGCTCATGGGATATTGTTTCCTCTACTTTTAATGCAGGGGAACAATATAAAAATAGGTGATGGCATTGGCGATGCATATAGTCGTGATGTGGGGGTTGCACATGATCAGTTCTAAATTGAGTAAAAAATATTTTCATTAAGTTACATCTTTCTTTTATGGACAATGTAAAAAGATATTTTATTTGGATTAGTTATTCTATTTTTAAACTATTATCTTCTGCATTATGTATTATGATCTAAAGTAAAGTCTAATGTAGTGTTGATAATGTCTCGAGAAGTGCATCTTATCAGGCGGCAAGGGTGATCTTCTCGGAGCATTACCGTTATGATAGTTAGGAGATTTTTTATGTATATTAACTTTTGCATATTATAAAGGAGTTTTAGTTTTTATTTATTTCATATTTTGTTGATTGGTCAAGTAGTCAACTATAAAGTAAATGTATAGCATAGAAAGATATGCTATCATATGTGCTTCTGGGGCGTTACACCTATTCCGATATACATTTGACTATATTCTTGAAATAAAGAGATATTCCCTCCTTTATTCCGTAATCAAACGGTCCTGAAGGCATTTGGGAGCCGACTGCAACTTCTGACGGCTGCAAACGACCAATGTTCTCGGAGCAAATTTGGGATATCGGCCACAACTTATGTTTATTTCTTATGATGAAACAAAAAGCTCTATAACAATTTGTGCATAGTGAAAAATAATAAGAATAAGTAAATCAATAATAAAAATTTCTTATTATTTATTAATATTAAATAATAAGCAAGTAAATAAATAAATCAAGTTTTCTCGATTTCATTTTCCAATGGTAATAATAGATAAATAAATAATTTCTCGGATCCATTTTCAATTGATATTAATAAGTAAATAAATAATAATAATTTCTCAACTTCTTTTTCAATTAATTCTAAGAAGTCAATAAAATAAATTATAATTTTTCAGCTTTGTTTCTTTTTTTAGCTCCATTTTCAATTAATTATAATAAATAATAAGTTATCAGCTCCATTTTTAATCAATTGTAATAAGTAAATAAAATAACTAATAATCTCTCGGCTCCATTTCTAAGGTCCATTTCTAATTTCTCGACTTCGTTTTCAATTAATTCTAAATAAGTAAACACAAGAAATAATAATTTCACGACTCTATTTCTAATTAATTTTAATAAATAAATAAATAAAATGATTCTTAATTTTTCAGCTAGGAATTATCATTAACAAGATACGGGCGGCCAACTTGGCCACCATAGCCACATACTTCCTTGCGCTACCGTAGCCCAATCTCGCTACCGTAACATACACCTTTTTTGAGGCCGTAGCGACATATCCTGTTTGAAACCATATTGAACACATAAATTTTATTATAGTCTGTAGTAGAATCTTATTTATCGTAGTGATCTATACTACAACCATAATCACACACTGGTATATCTAAATGAAGAAATTAAGAATTGATAAATTAAATTATTGTAGAGAAAACAATAATAATTTGATCATTCTAAATCTTAAAATTATCAACTTGTATAGGAATAGTTAGGAATAAGATCACTACATACATAAAGAAGAATCCATATAAAACTGAGATTTAATTTGAACCTAAATTCAATTATTCTAATCTCAATTATTTGATTTCATTTAGGACACCTTCTTATCGATACGATCATTTGATCTCGTTCTGTTCTAACTTTGGCCTATATTGAGATGTCCTCGAGTTTCTACTATGTTGTCAATGTCTCCTCCTTTTGGAAAAAAATATATATATAAAAAGAGGGAGGAAGAAAATAATTCTAAAAATAAAGGAACATTCATGAAAACTAATATATAATAATTTAAGAGTCATGAGATTATTAAAATGAATTTCAAGTGTTGTTGACCACTTGATTTTCCATGTGAACGGTTGATCTCCCATTAATTCATTTTCTTCTTATATTATTGTTTTAATTTCAGGTTGTTACAAGGGAACTTGAGAATCACATTTTTTATATCATAATATTTCATGAAATATTATATTTCGTGAATCAAACACACATCTAACAATTAATATACGCATGTAGCGGCCTAACAAAATATCAATCCTATTCTGCATTACCCTTGATATTTTTTCCATAGTTGATGATGTTGTTGTTATTTTTTTTTTCTTTCATCTCCATGCTTTTTGGGACGCTGGTTATTGCCTGACGATTTTGCAATAGCGCTTACATTACACAACATTACTAGCATATACTAATGAATCATTACAAATAATTAATCAAATTGTTATATATATATATATAATTTAAAAGTATAAAGCGGGAAGGTCTAACGTCGTCTCTATGGCCATCGCCCTCGTACATCAAGCGAGATGTCCTCCACCACCGCCGCCGCCGCTCCCATCGTCCTCTCATCCCCTCGGCCCTGCATTTTCCTTCTCGTCCGGCAAGTCCTCGCCGTCATCCTCCAGCGCCGCCCCTTTCCACCGCTTTCCCCTTCGTTCCACGGATGGACGTCCGATGCCGTCCGCGCCATCCTCTCCTCCATCCCTGCCCACCTCTTCCTCTCCCCCCGCTCCGTCGGCCGCCAGCCCCTCGGCTCCTCCCGCCGCCATCGCTCCCCTCTCCGCCAGCGCAGCCTCCGCCAGGAGTCCCTCTGCCTCAGCCGCGGCCTCCGCGTCCCCGGGCCCGCCGGCCTCCGCGACCCCGCCTCCGTCGCCCTCGGAGTCCGCGGCGCGTTGGAGTTTTACTCCTGGGCGGCGAAGTCCCCCTGCGGCTTCCGCCATGACGAGCTCACCTGTCGTGAGATGTCCCGCGTCCTCGCCTTAGCCAACCGCCTCCCCGTGCTCTGGCGGTTCCTCCGATCGAACCAAGCCCTCGTCAACGCTGCAACGATCACGTCGATCGTCAAGGTTCTCGGCCAGGAGGGCCTCGCGAAGGAGGCGCTGGCGGCGTTCTACCGCATGAGGCAGCTTCATTGCAGGCCTGATACCCAGGCCTACAACGCCACCATCGCGGCTTTGTGTCGCGTTGGAGATTTCAAGAAGGCGCGCTTTTTACTGGACCAGATGGAGCTTCCGGGAGCTCGCTGTTCTCCGGACATGTACACATATACCATCTTGATCAGCTTCTACTGCAAAAGGAGTCTGCAGACCGGCTGCCGCAAGGCCATTAGGCGACGGATGTGGGAGGCCCACCACATGTTTAGGAGGATGCTTTTCAAGGGATTCGTTCCTGATGTCGTGACGTACAATTGCCTGATTGACGGACTCTGCAAGACGTACCGTGTAGACAGAGCACACGAGCTGTTTGATGATATGCTTGCTAAAGCTGTTTTACCAAATCGTATCACCTACAATTCATTCATTAGGTACTACAGCGCTGTTAATGAGATTGATAAAGCTGTCGAGATGATGAGATCCATGGTCGCAAGAGAACATGGTGTGCCGACCACGAGTTCCTATACACCAATTATTCATGCACTCTGTGAGACAGGGAGGGTTCAGGAGGCTAGAGATTTTCTTGCTGAATTGGTTGCTGGGGGATCTACCCCTAGAGAATTTACATACAAACTAGTTTGTCATGCATTAGATAGAGTAGGAGAGAACAGTTTACCTCAGGAACTCCGTAGAAGCATTGAGGATGGAATCAAAACCAGATTTAGGCGGTTAATGGCAGTGAAGCCTGTCATGAGCTGTGGAACCATGGCTTTCGATGAGTGATGGGGGGCTTTATGTCAAGCACATAAGAGTTGAATCCAGAAATATGTACGTGCAAATATTTTCTTATCAGTTATTTTCATCCGGAAAACTTTTTTATTTTACCTCTTTTCAGATGCATGTTGTACAAGTTTTTTTGGCAATGACTAATGTCTATTATCCTAAAAGATACTTATTCTAGGCTATATTTCAGAACCTTGTCTAAATGCACGGGCTCCAAATGCTGAAAACATTTCATGATTAAATGATATCATGTTTTTTATATTTTTTTCCTACGAATAGTTTTCTCCCTGTGCTTGTAGATCAAGAAGATTTGATAAAATTGTGGAAAGACATTCTAAGGGTATTTTGTAATTCACTGTGATTGTTCTAGTATTACATGTTCAATTGTGGGATCTTCTTTTCTGAAGAATAATTCCTTTCTTTCTCAGCAATTGGAACATTCACCACAAATCTTCAGTTTGCCAAAGCACAAAACTTGACCTAATTACCTTCAACATCTTCTAACAAATGAGCTAAAGTCAGACACTGGCATGAATGGGATCCTCACTAAATGTGCCTTTGATATATTGTTTTTTTTATGTAGGATACTGGTGTTTTCACTGTATTTATCTTCAAATGCGTCACTATATATCTGTACTTTTTTTTACTGCCAAAGTATTGTTGAAAAATTGATTGTCTGTTACAAAAGTAAGCTTGTTACCGTCCTGAGGCAAGGAATCATATGTAAAACTAAAGAGAAGGGTCTTGGTTTCCATACAACTCCTAGATGATAAAGCAGCAATAATAGACTAGAATAGAATAAATGCATGGCGAATGTAACAGACAATCAATTGCATGGCGAATGCGTCACTATATATCTGTACTTTTTTGACTGCCAAGGTATTGTTGAAAAATTGATTGTCTGTTACAAAGGTAAGCTTGTTACCGTCCTGAGGCAAGGAATCATACGCAAAACTAAAGAGAAGGGCCTTGGTTTCCATACAACTCCTAGATGATAAAGCAGCAATAATAGACTAGAACAGAACAAATGCATGGCGAATGCCTTCTATTGAAACATGTAGCAGAGATATTCAAGAGACGGAGTCATGCCATTTTGTTTATCATGAAAAGAGAAAACAGAAATTAAAGAAAAATTGAGAGCCCAAATACATTTGAAAGAGAGTAGATCACAGTGAAAGAAAAGAGATAGCAAACTGGAGTAATACCGGAAACCCAAAAGAGAACTAATCCAGATGAGTGTGTGAACTGATTTTTCTCTTTTTCTTAGTTCTGATTGATTTTATTTAGACCATTAATTTAGAATCTAATGGTTCAAAATATAAGACAACATATATAGTGTGAACTAACACTACACCTCCATTGAACTCTTTAACTAAATCTATAAACAATATATAAATAATATAAATGAGAGTATTAGGTTATGTTTTCATAGTCTCCTCCTTCAAAAAATAAAGAAAGAAATCTTTTCATAATCTTCATTTAGTTAATAAACATGGATGAGTATTGTTCTTGTTAGTCATCCTTTTCTTTCTCAAACAATCTTTGTCAGTCTCAAAATAACTTTTTTTGAGGGAGGAAAAGAGTTGGACAAGCATCCTATTTTGTTATGAAATTATATGATACAATTTTGAGCCTTTTTTAATCAGCTCAAAACAATGCTTATTTGATTCCTAACTTTTGTCCTATTCTAGTTTTTAGTTCTTATTGGGGTTTGATCCAATCTACTCAAGTCTGGTCCTAATTCTTCATCGATGGACAACTCTAATCCTAGAAGAACATATAATTCTGATATGGTACTCTACGAAACTATCTTATACCTTTCACATACAACTGGCCAAACATATCCAAGTCGACTCAGTTTTGAACTCATGCTGGAGGCCAGGAGTTGGCATTGAACCTTCTATAAAAATCTCATGTCTTTTCTCTTTGGCTTTCTGGTTTGATATGTAAATACTTGATCTTTACTTTAAGAAAAATTCCTTGATCTTTTGACTCAGTCCTAATTATTCTTATGTTGAGTCTGTTGACTATCCCAAATATTTGATCAAGTCAATTATGTTAAGGCATGTGATTAGGGTGAGATATCTTCAACTTATTAAGATAATTGTGTTGCATCCTTTGGATCAATTTTCCTGCTTCAAATATTTCTAAAAAGCTGGTTGCACACAATCATACTGCAGTAGTTTGCTCGTTTTATTTATTTTTTATGTACTACCAGGTTTGCCAGGACATCGATCTCAGATATATTTCACAAAATGTAGAACGTCTGAAGGTTGTTTTTTGTTCTTGAAGTGAAATTCTTTTGTTATTTGATGCTATGTCTAAGTATGTGCCCTATTCATCAAGATCCTTTCATGTCAAATTGATCGGTGGCATGTCAACATCAAATTTAGAAGTGATTGTTTGACATTTGACTGCAAGTTTATTGTCCTTTCATGTCAAACAGATTTCAGCTCATATAATGGTAGCTTTTATATTGCATTTCAAGGCTCTTGGACTCAAAAAAAATATTCGGTCAAATCTCCATAGGGCATCATTAAGTAAATAGGTGCCATTTTGGAAACAAAATCTAAGCCATTTCAATTTGAGGTCACTATGAAGTCCAAATTAATGTCATTAACTTGAAAAATATGTAAAATGTCATTAGTATTCTTGAAATCATAAAATGGAGATGCAGTATCACTCAAAATACAAGCCAATTTTTCACTCTGAGAAAACTGCATAAATTTCTCATATGGCATACAAAATATTGAACACTCCTGTTACAAATGGTTCAGTATCAAAGAAAGATGATACTGTAAAGGATTTCATGATGAAACAATATCTTCTCTCTGGTAATTTACATTCCACACAAAATATTCCTGTGAAATTGTAAAACTAAGCCCAATCTTTTCAAAGTACATCTGGAAAACACGATAGAGCATTTCAGGAACTTCTCTATGCTCTTTCATCCAGTACTCATCATTCCGAGTCTGTACTTTGTGCTACATAATCTTCAAGACCTTGAAAGAATTACTGCATTACCACTTAGGGCTTCCATGCTGTCGGCGGTGGAGGAGGAGTAGGGAACATTGGTGGTATTGCAGAGAAAATGGTATTCTTATCAATACCAGTTTTTACTCCGGATAAAGAAATCAATGCTGCAACAAGACCAGCATTTCCTGCTAAAGTTGGCTCAGTATAATTATAGTTAGTCCTAACATCTTTGAAGCCATCATGCCTGTCAGGACCAGCGACCATAGCCCCAATGATGGTGTGTGGATTTGGCTTTTTTGTATCCCTCCATTTCCATCCTCCTTTACAACTATATTTGACCCCATTTTTAGGAATAGATGCACCTCGGTGATGAACATGCTTCGGGTAGTTTTTGCCATATCCAACAACATAACTCATCTTTCGAGGATTGTTGCCTAGAATGTAATCAATCTGGTAATAAAGAAGAAAAGTTGTGAGTTACGAAAGAACAAAAGTAAGTCTGCTCGATTAAACTTTATTACTTTTATCATCTCAGTTTCTTTAAGCAAGTTTATTTATCAACTTGATTTGATTACTTATTGAGACTTATCTCTTATAATGACTTCTTAGTTACTTAGTGAGTTGTATGAACTTGACTTGGAGAATCTAGAGAGGCTATCACCACAATATATTACATATGCTATTTCATTGAATTTAGATGTAAACTCCTAGTGATCCTATATTCTGATGCATGCAGATGAATAATCTGAAGTAGTACCTGGCTCCTGGCAAAGTTCCGCAAAACATCTGTTGAGTAGAAAGTAGGTCCGCAATACCATCCTGGAGTGTCTGCTGCATCAAGATAGTCACTATACACTGAAGCAAGAAAAGCTGCGTTGACTGCATATTGAAGGGGTTGTGGTCTTCCGTGATTTAATTGTATTAGTCCACCTGCAACATATCTATTCAGTATTCTGACATTAATAAATTACAGATAGTTTCTAATGCGAAGGTGATGCTTCCATACCTTTGGTCCAGTTGAAAGATGTAAAATATGGCAAGTAAGAGCACATAACATTCCCTGTTTGGTTGTGGAATGTCCTCAATATTTCTTCATACGGATAACCGGGGCTTAGGAACAGTCTCAACCTACTGAGAAGAACCTGAAATGGGAACACTGTCAGCTACCGTCGGTCATTTGATATATACAGATAATGGAGATGCAGATAAGCGTGGTCTTGCAACGATATCTGTTGTAAATTAATATTGCGTGCTGTATTGTAGGAATATGCCTTCTGAACACCTCATCATGATAAAGCTTGTGGAATTTAAAGCACTATGAACATTCCATTTGTAGCATTCATTTCTTGTTCCATAAGGATTCGTGGCATCTTCGTGGCAAGGTGAGGAAAGTATAAATCATCAATTATTGTAAGCACCATGATATATTAGGGGGAATGGGGCGTGCGTGCATCTTTGGAGGATGGAGGTAAACATCGATACATGAAATCTATGAGGCCAAATGCGGCCTCATTGAAATGCAACTCAGCGCATTTTTTTGTGCATGCACTGGTATTATATAAGCACAACTAGGTCTTTGAAATGGCCTCGCAATTGCATCAAACACCAACCTTCAGAGTAGACTTTTTTCGCCCTAAATTAAATCATTTGGGATTATGCACAGGGTTCAGCAGTCATTTTGTGCATGCCCTGATACTCGTTTACCTGTATCTATCTATCTATCTGTATGTCTAGTGAAACAGGTGGGGGAACTTACTTGAGCTCCAGTGAGCTTGCTGTCCCAGCTGAAGACTCCGTAGTCTGGGCTACTCCAAAAGGCACCGGCATGCTTGGCGATTCCGGGAGTCGTGGCCAGCGTGAGATAGGAGGTGTTCCCTGTGGCATAGTACAGCCATGCTCCGCCCCACACGAATTCATCCCAGTAGCTAGTGGAATTGTAGAATAGTGCAGGATCAGAGCCGGCAGGGCTGTATCTGCCCCTCTGCAACCTTCCATAATTGAACAGGGTTCTGGCGCCATGGACGAGCTTGTCCGAGTATGTCTTGGTGTCCTTGAACACTATGGAAGCCGCAGCAAGCGCTGCCGCCATCTCTCCCGCGAGATCCGAGCAACTGTGGCATTCGTAGACTGGCCGCGGGTAGTCGATGTCTTCGGGCCGCACCCAGCAATAGTGATCGTTAGCTTCTGGTCCCCTTGAAGTGTCTCCTTGTCCAACCTGCACAGACAACATGACAAAACAGTCTCTATTATTCATTTCCCTCCCTCTAAATTATGTCTTATTGGCTAGCTATTCTTGCTGTCTCTGTGTGTGTGTGTGTGAGTGAGAGAGAGAGAGAGAGAGAGAGAGAGAGAGAGAGAGAGAGAGAGAACGGGAACCAACCTGAGCGACGATGCGATCGATGGTGTCCGCTGAGGAGTTGAAGGTCTTGAGGAGATAGTCGGTGCCCCATTTGATGATGTTCATGACGTGGTCGAGCTCGCCGGCAGCCTCGTACTTGGCTCTGTACTCAATGACGCTCCAACTGAGCATGGTCATGGCGAAGGACATGGGAAAGTTGAACTTGATGGCGTCCCCGGCGTCGTAGTATCCTCCCACCAGATTCTTCTTCACGGTGTCGTCGGACATCCCGTCTCTCATGCCCGAGTTTCCTCTCCAGCTCACGTTGTTATGCCTCGGCAGAGGCCCAGCTGATTGCATGAACAAACAATAGTTAACCACCCACGTTAAGGGACAGAGACAAGCAAATTAGATGGAGAAGAAAACAGGAAGAGAGAGAGATGAGCAAACAACTCACATCTCTGGGCGTTGAAGAACATGAGGGCCTTGTGCAGGGCCTGCGTGTAGTCGTCCTCCGGCGGCGGCGGATGGTGTCGGTGCGGCACAGTCTTGATGATGAGCATGATGAGGCCGATGAGAAGGCCGGCGCCGAGCAAGGAGCCGAGAGTCCAGACGAACAGCTTCCGGCTGACGACCACGCAGCCAAGGTCCACGTACCGCTTCTTCTTCTTGCCTCCGGACTCCCCGGGCGCCGCGAGTAGCCAGCTCTGCTGCGTCTCGTCCAGCTGCCGCGAAAGTGCCGCCCGGTCCAGGTCCTGCAGGTTCCGGCTCCTGTCGTCGTCCGTCGCCGAGTCCGCATGCGATATCTCCAGCGGCCCGCCCCATGGGTTCATGGCATACATGTTTGATTGATTGACGAATTCGAGAGATCCCAAGAACCTTTCTTTTTCCTTTTTTTTTTTTTTTCTCTCCTCCTCCTCCTCCTCCTCCTTTACCTCCTCTTCCTCCTCTACCTCAAGCAAGAAGAAGAGTTAGTAGATCAAGAACAAGAGGAAGAGGGGGAGAGATGAGTAGGATGGTTGAGATGCCATGTTTAGTAGTAGCGGTTTTGGAGCTTTGTGGTGGTTGTGGTGTATCTTTCACGTATATTTTTTCCCCTGTTAATTAAATTCTCACCGACGGTTGGGTCGGTAGGTGAAGGTGAGACCTCCCACAAATAGAGAGGATTTTGGCACTTCACTCACACTTTACACAAATTTGGCACATGCCCCTTGAATGCTACTAGCCACCAAAAAATACTTGCTTTCTACAATTTAATTATATATATATATATATATTATATGTAGAAAAAATGTAATTATTTTATAATAATGAGAAAAAAAATTGTATATTATAATTTAAAACTCACATGTTATTGTCGTCCTTCTATGACGTGAACCATAATTTGTAATAGTTGGATGGGATTGGACGACTTTAAATTAAGGCACAGGCACAGTAATCCTCATGGATAGATAGATAGATCTCTTTATTGTCTCGGAATTTTGCTTAATTAGTAATGACCAAAAAAGGGCAAATAACAAATTATGATATGACTAAAGGTGACACAAATTGATTTGTGAACAAGAGGGCATGGAGTTTAATTTGTATGGATGAAGTTTTTATGTAGCCTAACCATAGTACAACTACTGGTAGGACAGTGATAATGATGAGATTGGTATGAGGAGGGGAAAATAATGGGTCCCAAGCTGAAAGGATGTCAAAAGCTGATTTTCTGTGCATGCTGTTATTCCTTGCTTCATACTTTGGCCAGGCAGATAAAAAAAAAAGAGGGAGGAGGGATTGGATTGTAAATATAAAGATAATTAAACACATGAGGACAGAGACCAGGGCATGTGAGGGTATATTAAGCTTTTGCTGGCATATAGAGATTCATGATCATTTTGTTTAATTCCACTTTTTTTTTTTCATACCTCTTTGCTAAAGAGTAGAGCAGTTAGCTGTCTGTGAAGAGCAGCAGCATGCAAGTATGCAAAAGAATCGAGTTAATTAAGTTAATTAAATGAGTTCATGTTTCCTATACCCTCAAAAGAACAGTTCATAAACACATGTTCTTTGAGAGAGATTTGTCTTAATTTGCAATAATCAAATTCTATAATATGTTTCTCTCTCTATTGGTCACCTTCAAGTGGCTTAGATCTGAAGAGAAGAAATAGGTGGAGCATGCCATGCTTTCTAGGTACAGTGTTGGGTTTGCATGTCCAGAACCCGAACGATGACAAGTTACTTGTAACATGCATATATGATGTATGTATCTAAACAAATTTAGTCTGAAAACAAAAAGAACCCAAACTAATAAGGATAATGATTCTTTGCTCTGAAATGAAGTAAAAAGGCTAAGAAAAAAAATGCAATCTTGGATTTAATTAAAAGACAAGTCCCATTTCCATTCATCTCATTAGATGAGGTCTTGCCAGTCCCAATTGTTAAATTTAACACGGACCGGCATTTGAGCTCGAGTATAAGATTTTCCTCTTCTGAATTTTCAGCGAGACGTATTATCTAAAAGATCAATCTATACAATTTTATTCAGTGTAATAATAAGAAGTTGATCGTAATTTAATCATAACTTTTCTAACTAACTAACAATACATAAGGCATATAATCGAAATTAATTTGGAGTGGGGAATTGTAGTAATGGTCAAATGATTGAGCAACTTTTTTTTTGGGTCTTAAAATTTTCATGAGACATGTGGATCTCAATTATTAGGATGCAATGGTGGCGCAGAAGAAAATTAATAGAAAGGAGGTGGAGGATGTAGTAAATTAATTATTAATAAATTAAAAAAAAATTGTCGGTAGACTTGTGTCGGTGGCCTCTCTCAGATAGGGGTCTTTGTTTCTTTGATTGATTGATTGCATATTTGCATGGTTGGTATATTTTATTTTATTTTCTTTTGTTTATTTGAAGAGTTTGCACTCAACTCAGCTCCATTCCACCATCCATCCACGTATAATCTACCTAATCCCATTATTCTTCGGGTGAGAAGACAGAAACGTTACAGCCTCTCTCCATTGTTTACGTAGGTAGGACCACTCTGCTTCTTTTTCTCTACTTTCTCTCTCTTCACTTTCTCTTTTGCTCCCTACGTTTTACCTAAAAAATATGCCTCCATTTTTTGGAGGACACGTGATCATTCTTACTGTGATGAAGGATCTATTTGACTTAATTAATAAAAAATATTTGAGATATTTATCTGCTAAAATTTATTTTAAAGTAGAAGTAATTATATATTTGAATAAAATATTAATAATATCAATAAATAGTTATAATATTTGTTAAAATTAATATTAATTAAGATATCCTTGAAGTTATATAATAATAATAATATTAAAAAATATCGATAAAAGAGTAATATACTTGGTTAAAAAATAAATAAATAAATTTAAAAAGAAGTAGGGGGTATCCTCTTTATTCTTGTTATTGTTATTTTAACAACTTATAAGTACAATTTTTTATTTATCAAACGTGAAAAAAATTAAAATAAATTTTAAACTATTTATAAGTTTAGCCAAACAGACCGATTATCAAATATGCTACTAGAGATGGGCCTCGTGCCAGCCCGACCCAGTACGTGCAGGGTCCGAGCACGACAATCGTGTTGTGCACGAGATATCCTATGTCGTGGCAGCCCATTCAAGATTTGGGCCCAGCACAGGGCTCGATAGACTCGGCCCGTCCTTGACGGCATGACCAAGCCCACTTTTTTTTTCTAATTCGTGGCCCAGCCCGCTTGCGCCTCGATGCACGGTTTAACACTACCCATGTCATGCATATATAGAAGCAAAATATACAAAAAAATATAGAAGCAAAATATACAAAAAAATTGGAAAGGGTTGGGAGTTGAACTCAAGACCTCAAGATGTTAATGCAAATCCCTTAAGCGCTAAAGTAATGAGATAATTATGTTATTTTTTAAGTATTTCTTTTATTTTATTCACTGCAATTACTAGTATATACGTACATATATATATATATATATATATATATATATATATATATATGT
>LTAE01008093.1:0-40931 GCA_001647135.1 Pontederia paniculata | reverse complement strand
ACCGTTTATGCTCTGCTGCTCCTCTTCATGTCAATCTTCTTGATACTGGTCGACCGCTTATATTCTTAGGACGTCCACTGCACACATATGGTTTACGTGTGCAGAGGTCGTCCATTCCTTTAGCTCAGGTCGACCGCTGTACTGAACTTGAATATATCCTATTATAGAAATCAGCTCAAACAAGTTCATCAGTACAGGCTGAGTTCACTTACAAATTCGTGATCATTCAAAATATTCTCGGGATCCTAGATTCAACAATATCTTCTAGATATGTTACCATCCTTTGACAACTATAATAGGAAGCAACATACTTGTAAATATCTCCGAATAATAAAGGCCAATAGAAGCTTGCTTGAAGGAATTTGGCAGCTGTTATTTGCATGTCGTCATGGCCACCATAAGGGGATAAGTGGAATTGCTCAATTATTTGTGTGCGTCTTCTTCAGGGATACACCTTTAGAATAGACCATCTGTGCATTTCTTGGATAACATGGGGTTGTCCCAATAATAATGCTTGAGTTCAGAAAAGAAACATTTCCTTTGTTGATGATTCATCCCGGGTGATAGTACTCCAACTGCTAAGAAATTGGCGATGTCAGCGAACCAGGGAAAATTTGAGTTCAATAAAGCATATAAATTCTCGTCAGGAAAGTCGTCACAAATGGGTCGTGATAACGCTTGTGACACTGCTTGTGAGAGCGCTGGTGACGACAGTTGTGATAGCAGTTGTGATGCTTCTTGTGCGTTGGTTGTGACAATGCTTCTAGTTGAAAAAAGAGCTGGGACAAACGATCAACAACAATATTTTCATAACCACTTTTGTCACTAACCAAGTTCTTAAATTGCTAGATGCAGAAGTCATCTACCCCATTTTGATAGTAACTTGGTTATTGATGTTCAAATTGTCCTTAAAAAGGAATGCATCACTGTGGTGCCTAATGAAAAATGAGAATTGACCCCCCTTTAAGATTGTCACAGGCTGAAGGATGTGTATTGACTTTCAAAGGCTAAACAAAGCTACTTGAAAAGATCACTTTCCACTTCCCTTCATAGATTAGATGTTAGAAAGATCAGTCATGCATAATTATTTCTGCTATTTAGATGACTTTTTAGGATTTTTACAGATTCTCATTCACCCTCATGATTAAGAAAAAACCACATTCACCTATCAATATGACACCTTTGCCTATTGAAGGATGTCATTTGGCTTGTGCAAAGCACCAACCACATTTCAGCGTGCTATGATATCTATTTTCTCGAATTTCATTGAAAATATTATGGTGGTATTCATGGACGACTTCTCGATCTATAAATTCTCCTTTGCATCTTGTCTAACGAATCTTGAGAAAATTTTGCAGAAATGTGAACATGTGGATCAAGTATTGAATTGGGAGAAGTGTCATTTCATGGTACGCGAAGGTGTGATTCTCGGCCACATTATCTCCATGAATGGAATCGAAGTCGACAAAGCAAAGGTGGAAGTCATTNTGTGAACATGTGGATCAAGTATTGAATTGGGAGAAGTGTCATTTCATGGTACGCGAAGGTGTGATTCTCGGCCACATTATCTCCATGAATGGAATCGAAGTCGACAAAGCAAAGGTGGAAGTCATTGAGAAGCTTCGTCCACCTACAAACGTTAAGGGAGTGAGATCTTTCCTTGGACATGCGGGTTTCTACCATAGGTTCACAAAGGATTTTAGTAAGATTGCAAAATCACTAACTCAATTACTGTAGAAAGATGTGGAGTTTCATTTTGATCAATCATGCCTATGAGCTTTCGAGAAAATAAAGACTGCCCTTACAACTGCGTCGATTATCAAAGCACCTGATTGGTTTCTCTCCTTTTGAGATCATGTGCGACGCAAGAGACTTTGCAATTGGAGTTGTTCTAGGGCAGAAGGATGATCAAGCTCATCATGTGATTTATTATGCTAGTCGGAACCTAGATCCGGCTCATATGAACTACAACACTACCAAGAAAGAACTGCTCGATTACTGTAAAAAGATGTTGGAGTTTCATTTTGATCAATCATGCCTATGAGCTTCGAGAAAATAGACTGCCCTTACAACTGCGTCGATTATCAAAGCATCTAATTGGTCTCTCCCCTTTTGAGATCATGTGCGACGCAAGATTTGACTTCAATGGAAGGTTTAGAGGCTTCCTCCATGGGAATTTTATGGATAAAGATAGTATGATTGATACCCCTGATGTCATTAGGAGAGTATCCAACATATTTTCTATGGTACCTGAGAACATCTAACAATTGGCGTGTTTGATCAAGATTTAGAGCAGAACTAACAATGACATGATAAGTAGACTCAAGGCTTAGGAATTCATACCTCAAGGTAGAAGGAAGTAGCTTCGATTCTACCCTTTGGCGGTCTTCTATCATCACGAGCAAGTTGTGATGTAGGTGGTAATGTTGCTGGTAACAGTGGTTGTGATACGACTAGTGACAAGTTTTCAACTTTGAATCCCTCATATTCCTCCTTGTCATCCAAGATCTTCTTATAAGCTTTAACGTTTGGATCTTAGGATTCATCTTCTTCATAATTGAGTAGGCAATATAGTAAAGGATCAGTTTGATGTATTATGGCCGAAACATCATCAACAATCTCTTGAACAATTTTAGCAAAGAAGTCAGCGTCTTGTTCAAAATAGGACAACACCTTGTTCAGATTGAACTCGATTTTGTACTTGCCGATATTGAAAGATAACTTTCCATTCTTCACATCAATCACTGCCCGACGATAGCAAGAAACAAACAACCTAGGATCAGTAGCATGATGTTATCTTCGTCCATGTCCAGGACAACAAAATTAGTGGGGAACATAGAATTTTCCGACACGGATCAACACATCTTCAAGGATACCCTCGGAATGTTTGATTGTAGAATCATGCTTGTAGGTTTCATCTCGCAAGAACTTAGCTTCGTAGATATGGACAGTGGAATGACGCTGACGTTGGCTCCTAGGTCACATAATGCTCGGGTGACCTTCAAGCATTTGATTTCAGAGGGAATTGAGAAATTCCCGGGGGTCCTTAACTTTGATGGAAGTCGATTATAATGGTTGCGCTTGATCCTTCAGCTAGGGCCACCGTCTCTTGAACATCAATCCTTCTCTTCTTTGAAAGGATTTCTTTCAAGAACTTCACGTATGTTGACATACGATGGCTCGCCTCTACAAAAGGAATGCTCACATGAAGTTTTTTTAGAATTTCAAGAAACCTGGTGAATTGTTGATCCTTTTGAGCTTTCGTCAAGCGCTGAGGGAATGGTACTACTGGTTGGTAAATTATCACCTTGGGATGATCTTTCGGTGTAGCGTCACAAGCGGTATCACTAGGGGTGGAGATGATGGTTGTGCTATCAATTGTGACGTCAAGTGGTGACAATCATTTTTACTTGATGGAAATTCTCCAGTAGGTATTTATTCAATATCCTCCTCTTCTTCATTAGGGTTGACTTCAGGTGCTGAAGAGGATGGAATGCAGCTCGATTGAATCGGTCCTCTTGGCTCAAACTCCTTGCCATGAAGAACAACAACATTGCACTGCTCCTTAGGGTTTATTTCAGGTTGACCAGGCAAGTCACCAAGTCTTCTTGTTGAGGACTCAACTTGGTGGGCAATATGAGTCTCCAACATCTTGTTGTGCGTGGACAAGCCCTCAATCTTGGAGAATAGTTGCTGCATATTCTCACTGTGTTGCTGAAGTGTTTGATTTTGTTTTTGTTGAAAGGTCACAAGAGGGGCCTGGTGTTGCATCAAATTCTCCATCATCAGTTTGAGGTTAGACTTAAGAGAGGGTAGCGCAAGTTGGTTGTTGGCGTCTTGATTTTACAGGCAAGTGGGTTTGGAGCAGGTAATGATTTGAATTGGATGTTTTGGAATTGGTTATTCGGTCTAAAATTGGACTGTTGAGCTGGTGGTTGCTGGTAATGGTTGTTTCCATAGGAAAAATTCGGGTGATATCGGCAACCAGGATTATAGGTTTGGGAATAAGGGTTGTTCTGTGGTCTCTGCTAGTTTTGCTAACCAAAAGGTATAACATCATTTAGTTGTTGTTCTTTAGGGTCTTGGACATAGTAAGGTGGTGATGGTTGAAAGGAAGAGATTTGACAGACTGTAGAAAGATAATCGACGTTGTCACAATTGTCACACCTCATGTCACTAGTGCCGACACAACCAGCTTGTGACGCCTGATTTTCTCAAGTGCTTTCTATATGGCGTCCTCCACCTTTTGTGTGATATGGTCTCAACTTCTAGTGTTGGAACACGCTTGAACTTCTTTTCCACTATTTCGATCTTGAGCAGCGTTATGGTTGTTCCGGGCCATATCATTAAAGATCTTGTGGGCATCATTGATACTCTTATTCCCGAAAGAACCTCCAGCGACTGCATCAGGAGATCATCTATTTTGGTATAGGAGTCCATTATAGAACGTCTATGCTAGCATCCATTTCGCGAAGCCGTGATGAGGACAACTCCTCAACAGATCTTTGAAGTGCTCTCATGCCTCATAGAATGATTCGTTGTTTTTCTGGTAGAAGTTTGTGATATGGCTCCTCAGGTGCTCGGTGGGAAAAATTCATCCATGAATTGTATCACCAGTTGGTCCCAAGTGGCAATAGAATTGGCTTCTTTTGATCTTAACCATGCTTTAACCCCTGCCTCTCAAAGAAAATGGAAATAAACATAGCCTTGATGCATCATTAGTAACACCACTAATCTTAAAAGTATTCATAATCTTAAGAAAAGTTTGTATATGAGTAGTAGGATTTTCATTAGCTAAGTCAGCAAATTGATTTCTTTGGAAAACCGTGATAAGGGCAGGATTTAGTGCAAAATCAGAATTTGGAATTTCAGGATTTGTAATACTAGGAGATAGGTCTATGTTACCAGGAGTAGTGAATTCATTTAAAGGCCTATTATCCTCAGCATTAGCAACATTTTGGTTTGCCATTGGATCCGGATTTTCAATAATCGGATCTATGTCGAGTCTAGGCTCTAGAGTCCTAGATCTAGCGTTTCTTTATTGTCGCATTCTTTGCCTAAAGATCCTTTCAATCTCAAGATTGATTGGAAGTAGTTCTTTATGTCTAAGAGTTTTGCGCATGCAACAACCAACATGTCACTAAAGAAAAAGAAAATAAAAATAAAGAAAAAGAAAAATGATGATATAAATAATGGTTGTTAAAAGTCTAGTTTAATCAAGAGAAGAGTTCCTAGAATTAGTTGGACACTAGTCCCCGCAATGGTGCCAAAAATTTGATGTGCGTCGTGTAACAGGTCAGGTTGTAACAGAAAAGATCTGGCTCTGACATGGGTTGTAACAGCTCTAATGAAATCCGATTGTACACTACAAAGGAAAATTTTAAAATTTATAAAACACCAAATTACACAACTATTGATTCCGCAAGCGCACAGGTAGTTGTAGCACTTTGGGGTCGATCCACAAACTGGTCAACTAGGTTTTCAAGAAGATTCTTAACTCAACTGCATTAGACAAATGAGAAAATGTTGTTGAAGGGGGTTTCTTTTTTAGTTTTTCAATAAAAGAAAGTAAATAGAGAGAAAGTATCAATGATAAAAGCACTTTCAAGGCAAAGTTCCACCCAGGCTCTTTTGTAATTGTCATACATTAAAAATGAACGAATCAATTCTATAAAGAATTCAAAGAATAAAATCATGCAACATTCCACTGCTCACTTATCCAATTCAAGAACTCATTGTTCTACGTCTTTGATCGATCGAGGAAGTTATTCAGGGGAAAGATCCACTGCCATCACAGGAATATCCCCTGAAATACTTAAAATAATACACTCAAATCAATATGTTATGTTGCCACAACTCATCGTCACAAACTGGCATGTTTCCCCTTGTTACACCAAATTCCTCAACACACAACCCCAAATGATCTCGCCAAGGCTTGGTCTAGGTGAGGATGTACAGACAAGTACTCGGGTTGATATCGAACTCAACGTGTGGATCGTCACAATCAATCATCACTAGCGAACACTCCTCGTTGTGATAGGTTCCCCGGTCACACGACCTTGGACGATCCCAGTCAAGGATAATCCCAATTAAAGAGGTTCTATTGAGACTATTGATAGCTACTAATCCTTCCTGAAAATGCACACCAATTGGCCGTCTTGGCGTGAGGCATATAAAACATGGAATAGTCACATTCGTCCATCACAAGTGAGTTGTTCTTCAATAGTCGTGATAGATTCCTCAGTCACACAACCTTAGACGATTCGATCAAGGCTTGGTCCAGATAAAGAAGAACAATCGTAGACTTAGGGATATGACTACTTCAAGGATTTTTCGATTCTCAACAGTTGTGACAGATTCCTCGGTTACATAACCTCGGGTTTGAACCGAATTAAGAGAATTAATATATCGATGAAAACTCAAAAAATGTCGCTTCTCAATGATTGTGATAGATTCCTTGGTTACACAATCTCGGGTGATCCTGGTTAGGGCTTAATCGAAATGAAGAGAATCAACTTCGATAAAAACACATAATGTCAAAGATATGCAAGTCTTTCAAAATCGACAAAGGATAAAGTTTGTCAACTTCCATTGCACTAACTTGAGAAAGATCAAGCATTCCACAAATAACTCTTTCTCGGTTAAATCAAAACACTAAATCAATTTCTAAGTTCATCACAACATCATCACAAGTGTCGTCACAAGTGAGGTTGTGATGTGCGACAATCTCTCGATTGTGATAGACGCATAACTACGAGCGATCCCTTCTAGGCTTGGCTCATATGGGAAACCTACACATGAGCAATGTTGTCAGAACCGAACCGGACATCGACCTGGACGAACTTTTGGGTTAGGTTTAATCGCTTGAACCGATTAAACCGGACGGTCGAACCGGATACTATTAAAAAATATTAAATTAAAATATGATTTATAATTTAAATAAAAAACACAAATAAATGATTAAATATGCAAATATTTTCAATAGTTACTATCAGTTAACATTTTATTTGATACAAAAATTATTAATAAAAATATATCTTAAATAATTATCTATTTAAATACAAATATCAATTAAAGAAATTCTTTTATAATTAAAAAGAAAAAAATGAAAACTGATTTAAAAAGGCTTGAACTATAATTTTTGCATGGCCCATTTATCCTTAAAGTCCACTTCTCTCTTTTCAGCCCATTTTTTCTTTTTCTTTTTTCTTTGAACCGGTCGGTTCAAGCGGTTCGACCCTTATTTTTTCGGTTCTTGACCGGTTTTGAACGGTCTAACTCATTACCTGATTTTTCCATCGAACCAGGACCGGAGTAAGCCCCGATCGACGGTCGAACCGGTCGAATCGGCCGGTCCGGTCCGGTTTTGACAACATGGCACATGAGAGAATGATCATGCGAACAAAGTTGTCACCTTAAATCATTCACAAGCATTAAATACATGGCGGTAGAGAACCAAACTTGCAATTTAATAAAAAAGACTAGAAATGATTCATTGATAAGAAAACATGACAATCACAAAGTCTGCATGAGGCTTCATATAGCCTAAAAAATAAACTAAACTAGCCCCTAAGTCCCATGAGGGACAGTAGAAACATTGTTTCAAAAACTAAAAAGGAAACTAAAGGCTTGGAGACGACTTCTTCCTTACTTTCACCAAGAAATTCTCTGGCTGAATTCTCCTCCCTCTCAATGATGTTGGTCTTCTCTTTAAATAGACTTTCTCAGGTCGCCTCTTCATCGTGTCTTGATAAAGGGGGAGTTCACCGTGATCGTCTGATCGAGATCTCCAATAACTACCAGTGGTTTTCTATTATAATCTTCAATAATTGCTGGCGATTCCTTTCCTTAATTGTCTAAATTGTTATAATCTCTAATAACCACTAGTGATTCCTTTCCTTAATTGTCTGAATTTGAATTTTGAATTGTGATTCCTTGAATTATGGTTGCATTCCTTCAAGCTAACCTTTTTTCCTTTATTGGTTTGCAATATATTTCCATAATTGGGGTCAACTTGAATAAGAAACATTCTTTGCCTCTTGATTGTGGGGATTCCCTTCATCAATGATGGTGATTTGAATTTGTAAATAAATGTTCAGATCTTTACTTGCATATTTCTGCATTATTAGCTCCAAAATTGCACAATAAACCAAATTTTATAACGTTATGTAATATTTCCTAAAAATAGATTAGTCAAATATAGAAATGTTGCAGTTTGGTAAAAATGTGGCAAGAAAGTCTCAAGCGGCATGCAAAACACGACCAAAAGGTGGCATAAATGAGGGTTGAAAATGATATTTTCAGCTACTCACGAGTCCTTAAAATATTCATGAACATAACCATTATCATTTTGTCATTAAAAAAATTCAACTTCGTTTCTGTCTCATTATTTTACATAATTTTCTAACGAAACATGATTAAATATGAGAAAATTATGCTACATTAACTAATTAAACATAATAAAATAAAAATTATGCTAGGAGAGTGCGACCATTAATCATGATTATGCTACATTAATCAAAGAGGAGGGCACGACAAAAAGTTATGCTAGAAGGGCGTAACATAAAATTATGCTACATTAATAAGAAAGAAAGAGGCCGCGTCAAAAATAATATGCTACATTAATCAGAAATGAAGAGGGCGCAACCACAAATTAAATGCTGCATTAATCAAAACGAAAAATTATGCTACATTACTCATAGTGAAGAGGGTAGAACGCCGCTCTCCTCACAACCAACACAACACCCTCCTCGGGCCGACCGCAGAGAGGAACAAAGGAAGAGGAGGGAGAAAGGGGCACCTGGAGGCAGCCAGCGGGGATGACACGGCGGCGAGGAGACGGCGGACGGTGGCGGGGAGGGCACAAAACCCATAGAAAAAAATGAAGGGGGAGAAATTAGGGCATGAAAATTAGCGACAAATTTTTTTAAGACGTTGTTATAATTGCCACTAAGCCATCGCTAAGACATTACTAACTTCATAATTTTTTTTAAAAAAAATAAAAAAAACTTAGCGATAGATTAACTAACCATTAATACTCTGTTGCTATTAGCGACAACAAAAAATTCGTCGTCCACTCCGGCATTCAATTATCATTATTAATATCTTTAAAAAAAATGAAAGTTCGCTTTTTTCACCGTTGTTACGACATCTCACAAGTGTCGTTATAAGTGACGGACTGACGACAAGTTTTTCTATAGCTAAAGTCTATCGTTAAAGGGTATTTATTCTTGTAGTTTAATTTAGCAAGTTTTAATCACTTGGAAGTGATGTCGTTATATAATTACATTTTATTATGGGCGCAATTTGAGGCAATGAATTCACGTTTTATTTAGGTTAAACTGGATTGAGAAATTGATTCAATTAACCATGAATGATTTTTTTGTCATTTCATATTAAAGGAAATATTGTTGACAAGAGTACCTTGACATATATATATATATATATATATATATATATATATATGTATATGTATGCCGTATTGTCTTAAAATTAAATGCAAGAGTAAAAAAATCTCTGAAGCTGGAACCCTAACATGCTTGCCATTGCTGACATCCTAATCATGCATGGTCCTTATTCCTTATTCTAAGTATTTATTATTAATATCCGACAGTTGGCTTTAAATTCAACTTTCCTGATTATGGTGTGACAAAGACATGAAATGAGGCACCGTTGCTGGCCATTATGGTGTGCTTTAGATTATATTTTGTTATTATTATGTCGGTGTTGGAGAATATTATCCTCACACACGACAAGTGTGCTCATTGTGAGATTTTTCAATATATTAATAAAGCGTCAAGGGGCTCTACATAAATGATTATCCAGTAGGTGAGAGTTTATTCTTCCAAGCACATCGTAGGCTCAATGCTGCATAATGCAAAGCATCGCAAATTATGAGCTTGCTATTGCGGACTAATCCATGTCATGCCATCCCAGTCAAAATGGCAAAAACTTGACAGAAGCAATCCACTGGGATAATCTGAACAGATTGTCATACATGCCAATGCGAAGCCCATGTACCCATGCAAGCTTGCTGGTGGATCAAATTGTGCAGTGCAGCTAAACTTGTGCCAAAAACTGCTTGCTGCATCTGCGACACATTGGTGGAGAAGCTTGGACTTTTGGCTGAGTTCACAACTCGTATATCCTAATAAGTCTCAGAACAAGGAAAGAGTAAACATTTTTTTTGTTTCTTTTAGGCTTATGTATACTTTCTAAATCTTTTATTTGTTAAATTCTTCAGTTTTTTAATCCTCAGCTGGCATTCTGTATACAATTGTTAGTTTTGAGTCGTCCTCACGTTTGCATAGTGTGTGGACAGGAAGAGGGAGGGAGAGAAGGTCTTTAGTCGTATTATCATTGTTGGAGATTTGTGTCCGGGAGTGTGCTGCATTTAGGTTGGCAGGCAGAGGGTGGCTTCAGCCTCTCCTCCGTTTATGTTCTTGGTTTGCAAGCCTTTGAAAAAGGACGGATCTTGGGAAGATTTCTTGTTCTGAGAAACATTTTTTAATGAAAAAAAAAAGAAAAGTCGAGATTTTTTTCTTCTTTTTGCCGCTGTTGGACAATGTCGCGCTCTGCTGATTGCTGAAATGTGAAGCTGTAGGAAGTTTGATTACATTTTGGGAGCGGAACGTGGATCCATTTTGTTCATCCATGTTTTGATCCTGTGCAGATAATTTTTATTTTAGAAAAAAGGTGGGATCTTTGCCAAGTTTGCTGAGCAAAGTTGAAGTTTTTGGTTCTATCCGTCCCGCTGAGTCGCCGTTTTGGAAGGAGCTTTTGCTCGGATTTCTCGCTCTCGTTTCAGCTGCTTTGACTGCTGGAGATACTTTTTTTCTGGTAATTTGTTAACAGGTTTTGTAGAAGTTGTTGTTATCGGAGATATTTTTGGCGGCAAAGAAGGAAACAACTTGGCATTGGTGATTCTTGAGGTCCCCCATGGCGGAGGAGGTCTGTCGCAGAAGGCATTTGGATCACTGAAGCAGAGTACGCTTCGGCTGAGACGAGGGCAGAAATGTCCTCCGCTCCTCCGCCGGCGGCGAGCCCGCCGCTGACTTCCACCGGAGGTGCCATATCCGTCTCCGCTTCCTCACCGCTTACCTCATCATCTCCTCCTCCTTCGTCCCCTCCCTCTAACCCTTCTCCTCCTCCTCCGGCGCCTTCTTCCGCACCGCCCTTGTCGTCGCCGCCGCCTCCGGCCGTGGCATCTCCTCCCGCTGCCACCCCTTCTTTACCGCCGCCTTCGCTCCCTCCTCCGTCCGCTTCTCCGCCACCGCCATCATTGTCTCCTCCCCCGCCTCCATCGGAGTCTCCTCCTCCGCCGGCGGTGCCATCGTTGCCGCCTCCAACCAATCCGCCACCCTCATCTCCTAGCCCTCCGCCCCCATCTTTACCGTCTCCGCCTCCTCCGTCAACTCCATCACCGGTTGAACCGACGCCGCCACCGCCATCAACTCCATTACCGTCTCCTCCGTCTTCATCTCCTCCGCCACCTTCTGATCCATCAAAGCCGCCTGCTCCTTCGCTCCCTGAACCGGCTCCAAATAATACATCTGGTGGCACCACTCCTACTAACCCCGGAGCCCCTCCTTCTTTGCCGTCTCCTGTCACCATTAACCCAACTACTCCGAGTTCCAACAAGTCTACTGATCCTAGTTCATTGGGCGGCAGCGGCAGCAGCAATAGCAGTAATGACTCGGGAAGTGGTGGCTTGGCAACCGGACCTGCCGTAGCTGTTGCCCTGGTAGCCAGTCTTTTTGTACTTAGTATTGTGGGACTGGCTGTGTGGTTTGTGAGGAAGCGCCGGAAGCCGATTGTCAGATATGAAGAGGGCTTTGTCGTGCCTTCACCATATTCATCTTCAGTGATGTCAGGTACTATACTTTTTGATATCTTTTCCTTGTACTTTAGAATGCTCACACTAAAATTAAGTTGCAATTTGAAATGCTTTCAATGTTATGCTACTACATTTATGTTTGTAGAACTGCACTGGGAACTCTCAGATACGTTCCCCTCCATTTTCTTTCTTCTTAGTTACTGTGTCTGCTCTTTCTGGTCAGATTCATCATATCCAAGATCCCCATCCGCTCGTCTTGTACACTATAAATCTGGAAGTATCAAATCTGATGCCACAATATACAGCTCAAAATTATGCTTTTCATATGAAGAGCTCTATGAGATAACCAATGGTTTCTCACTGCAGAATATTTTAGGAGAAGGAGGTTTTGGTTGTGTTTTCATGGGATGTTTACCTGATGGAAGAGAAGTGGCTATCAAGCAATTAAAAGCTGGTAGTGGACAGGGAGAACGTGAGTTTAGAGCTGAAGTTGATATTATCAGCCGTATACACCATCGTCATTTGGTTTCACTTGTGGGGTACTGCATATCAGAAAGTCATAGGTTGCTTGTATATGACTATGTGCCCAACGGAACACTTGAATCTCATCTCCATGGTATGATTATTTGCTTTTTTTAACTGACATTTAAAAGGTTCAGAAGTATCTCAGTTTGTTTCATTACATCATGTGAAACTGTGACACCAAAAATTTTTTCACAGGGAAAGGAAAGCCAGTAATGAATTGGGCAACCAGAGTCAAAGTTGCAGCTGGTGCAGCTCGTGGCCTAGCATACCTGCATGAGGATTGTATGTTTAATTCTTAGTAGCTTTTTAGTAAACTTTTCATTAATAATTAAGGATCCATCACACTGATCAGGTCATCCGCGGGTAATTCATCGGGATATTAAATCGTCAAACATTCTTTTGGATAGCAACTTTGAAGCTAAGGTTGGTCCTTGTTGTGAGATCATATTTTGGGACAAAGAAATATGCTCAAACGCCATATTGCCTAAAACAATTTATCATTAATGTCGGTCGTCCTTTTCGTACACTAGGTTTCTGATTTTGGGCTTGCAAGGTTGGCCATGGATGCTGCCACACATGTTACGACGCGTGTAATGGGAACTTTTGGGTAAGTGAAAATATAATTTCTAGGTTCGTGTCTGTACATCTGGAATGTTATTGCTCTTCGAGCTTAATCACTCAATTAAAATTTCTATTTCAGATATTTGGCTCCTGAATATGCATCAAGTGGCAAGTTGACTGAGAAGTCTGATGTTTTTTCTTTCGGAGTGGTGCTTTTGGAACTTATTACTGGAAGAAAACCTGTTGATGTCACTCGTCCTTTGGGTGATGAGAGCCTCGTTGAGTGGGTATGTTCATCAAGTTTCTATCTTCAAATTAGCTTCTGAATTATCTTAACCTAAACAAATTTTCTACTGTTACTAGTATTAGCTTGTGGCGCAAGACAATTTTTTCTGTTGTTTTAGAAGAAAAAGATGACTGTTGAAATTTGCAGTCATCCTGCAAAGTTGTTTTGTTATTGCATTAAACTTTATGGATATCGGGTGTTTGTGAGAAGGAACCATAGCTGACAATGAAGAGATCATACTGAGGTCTGCTTGTCAGCCTGTGTTGAAACATAACATAAGATTCTTAAAGAATGGAGATGAAAGAGACTGGAAAGAATATAAGTACTATCGAATACCACACAATGAAAGAATATGAGATTCAGCAAATATTCAGAAACATACTTACAAACCACTTAACAACTCAAAATCTACCTGTCCACTGGAAGCAGAGTCTCTTGACATAATGACGTACACAGTTGTTCTGTATATTTGAACATCATTAGCTATTCTGCATACTTCAACATCATTTCTATGCTAGACATCATTCTGGAAGTTTCATCATTTTTTCTGCCTAGCTATTAACCACATATTTGTCATTTTTTCCCTTTAATTCATGTTACAATTTAGTAACATTCTTAAATATGATGAATAAAATAGCAATATGTTACTTGCAGATGACTATGTGAAATCTTTACGTGATCATTAGATAGTAGATTTTTTATTATCAATGGTTTCATGAATCTGAAGTGAAGTGAAAAATTGAACTTGCTCATAGATTATAAAATCATGATTGTTGAATCTCACTATTTCATTGTGCAATCAAAAGAATTAAGGGCGCATTTTGTTGAGGTAATCTTTCCACAGCACATTGTAATATAGTTTTAAAATTTCTGGATCCACTATGTTATCGTATTCATTTTTCTTAATTTGCAAATAATCTAGATTACCTGCAATCTACATTATCCATGAGAGAGGTGACAATTTGGATTGTCATTCAAGTGGCAATTTACTTTATTTTATCTTTTCACAATTGTCCTTTGAATCTTTACTCAAACAAATTATGAAAATAGTCATAAATTGTATTATTATAATCTAACATTTTATTAATATCATAACTATTATTATACCACTAGTATTATCAATCTTAGTAATTTTGTTAACTTTTATCATTATCATTAAATCAATTGTTATTATTTTTATTAATTATATTATTAGTATGATTACTTAATGATAATAGATTATTAATACACTTTGTAATTAATAATATTTTTTATTAATTATTGTAATATAATAACAATTCAGAATAATAGTTAATATATTATTATCATTTTTAGAAAAAAATATATACTAGTTGTTTTAAACAATTATTTATTTGAAGTATAAATTTAATGGGATGGGGATATGTGTTATGATTCAAGTTTACAAAAGTAAAACCGAAGTTAATTTTCAAATTTATTTATTTTGATCAAGGGTATTTTGGTAAATGTTGCAAATTATTTGGTAACCTTTCATCATAAATAAGATAAAATGGATTGCTATTAAACAAAACAGTGTACATATTAATCGAAGAAGCGATGTACATTATTAATGTAACGCCCCAGAAGACCACCCTGCCACGTGGCAGAATGCCCTCCCGGGGACGCTACACGTCATACTTATCCTTGACTTTAAGGTTGACACTAAGACTGATCAACTAAATGTGGAATACATAACATAAATAGAACATAAATGTGGAATACATAACTCTTTTCATAAAACATAAATGCGGAAGTATTACATGACATAAAGTCTCATAGTCTCACATCACATAATAGTTTTTTCTCTTATTACAACTGGATAAAAGAGAATAGACTGAAAGACATCATACTATGGACCATTACTCATGTGTAAGCGACATCATCACTAACACATGTCGCCACTAGCATCACCAGTAACTATGACACCTTAGATCACTGACCTGCAGGATCCAAGCAGGGGAAAAAATAAATCCACCATGGGCGATAAAGCGCAATAGAAAAGTATTTTCATGATAAAGCAAAAATATGAACATACTACTTTATCAATCTTAAACATTATTATTCATAACATAAGGATCATCATATAATATCATATACACCTTTCATATACTTTCTTTCATACATCATCTTTCATCATAACACACTTTTCTTGTATTAGTGTATCACTTACACCTCTGCCATCATTCATCATCATTGAATTCTTTCATCATAAACATTGCGTTCATCATTAAACTTTCTCTATGCTTAGCATATATACAATACATAAATATCATTCCTTAACAGCTAATGCAATATGCTCAATGCAAGTACTAACCAAGTGATTATCTTCTTAAGTTATTTTTATCTCATTAATGACTTTGAGGTGACTTTGAGGGTTACTTTGCTATGACTTTGAATGACTCATGAGTTTTTAGAGGCTTCGTCAATAGGTCAGTGGGNGTTATTTTTATCTCATTAATGACTTTGAGGTGACTTTGAGGGTTACTTTGCTATGACTTTGAATGACTCATGAGTTTTTAGAGGCTTCGTCAATAGGTCAGTGGGAGTCCACAAGCCACGACCGAAAATGATACTCGAGAAATCCATTTGTTGCAATGCGGGGAGAAGGCCAGACAACAAGAATTAGGTAGCAGCTGATCTATTAGTCCCCCATCATCATTAACACTGTCGCTCCCAATCATTCAATGCATGGCGGCCTCATCATTAATTTTGTGAAGATGGTTGACCCTTTATCTTGTCCACATATTAGTCCTTAGGATTACAGGAGAACTCCACAACATCTACTAGTAGAACAGAAAGGATTCGACACAAACTAAATCTAGAAAAGAGCTTTCACGGCCCATGACAGCTTTGTCACGGCCCGTGACAGCTCTGTCACGGCCGTGACCGAATGGCCAATATATCACATTCGGCATGGTCACGGCCTGTGACAAACTTGTCACGACCGTGATCGAACGGTCATGTCTTCAGGATGTATAGTCACGACCCGTGGCAAAGCGTGTCACGGCCATGACCGAACGATGTTATTCTTCCCATGCATGTCACGGCCCATGGCATAGTAGTCACGACCGTGACCGAAGACATGTCTACCCAATTCGACGTCACGGTTCGTGACCGAACTCTCATGACCTCGCGTCACGGCCTGTGATGAAAACTTCACGGCCGTGACCGAAGTGTGAGTTTCCTGCACTTAAGGTCACAACCGGTGATCATTTGATCATGGTCGTGACCGAAGGATAATTTCCTGGTTCACTAATGTCACAGCCCGTGACATGCCAGTCACGACCGTGACCGAACGGTGCATTCTTCGTCTGTCTCTGTCACGGCCCGTGACATGCTTGCCACGGCCGTGACCGAGACTTCCCAGGGCGAATTTCGCCCCCTTTTCTTGCTATTCTTTCCTAGATTCTTTCTTACAGGTAATTCATCTTATAAGGATTCATAAATCTATGTTTTATACACTTTTTGGCCTTAAGAATCACATCATCTGCATGTTGCATTCATATCATAATCTACCTCTAATCAATCCACATCATATAGCGATAATAAAATCTTTCTAGGGCATGAACATCATAAATCTATCATGAGAGATAAAACCAGAGTTTCCAGACAGATCATCATCATATAATTTCATCATAATATCAAGGGGAACCTAACATGCAATGATTTAATCAAGAAAACTCATTCTAGAGGGATGCGCCCTAGTTCTTCTTCCTCAATCTCTTAAATCTCTGTCTCGTTCTTCCCCTTCACGATCTCCTAAGGACGTAATACAAATTTAGAGGATAGGGAGAGAGGAAAATCAAAGCAGGCTTTTAAGTTCTTTTAGATTTTACCTTTCTTCTTGACGAAGGAAAAGAGAAGAAGAAATTCCTAACGACTAGGGTTTTTGAAGAGGAAAGCCAAAAAGTTTCTCTTGTCCTCTTAAGGGGTCTATTTATAGTATGACTCAACCCCTAATTTATTATTTTATTTTATTTCTTATTTTATAAAAACCCTGGGTGTTACATATAAACCTCTTAAAAAAGGAATTCGTCCTCGAATTCAAGACAAAGATAGAGGCTTACCAAACAATGTGGGAAACTCCTTGCACATTTCTGACTCTAGTTCCCAGGTTGCTTCACTTTCCCGATGGCGACTCCATGCCACCTTGACTAATGCTACTTTCTTATGGCCTTGGTGTTGAAGTCGGCGTTCCAAGATCTTTACTGGTTGTTCTTCATAAGTGAGGTCTTCCTTCAGGTTCGGTTCTTCCATCCGAATTACATTGGATTCATCATGCTGGTACTTCCTCAACATGGATACAACGAAGATATTATGTACTCGCCCATAAGAAGGGGTAGTGCTAATCTACATGCTCCTTCTCCTATCAGCTCCAGCACCTCAAAAGGTCCTACATAACGAGGGCTTAGCTTATCTCTCTTGCTAAACTTCATGATGCGATGCCTTTTGTTGGTGACACTTTCAGCATGACTTTATCTCCAACTCTGAAAATTTGTTCCCTGTGTCCTTTGTCTGCATAGGTCTTTTGGCGACTCTGTGTAGCTTTCATCCTCTTCCTTATCAAATCAACTCTGCCAGCATATTCTTGTATCACCTACAGGCCCAATAGCTTTCGTTCACCCACCTCACTCCAACATGTCGGTGCGACATGGCCTTCCATATAGTGCTTCAAAGGGTGTCATGCCAATGCTAGAGTGATAGCTATTGTTATAAGCAAACTCTATCAATGGTAGGTGATCATCCCGGCTACCATGTCGATCTCAATGCACATGCCCTGAGCAGCATGTCTTCCAATGTTTGTATTGTTCTTTCTGATTGCCCATCTGTCTGTGGGTGGAATGCAGTACTGTAATTCAGTTTGGTCCCAAAGGAGTCTTGAAAACTCCTCTAAAACCTTGCTGTGAATCTGGGATCCCTATCGAACACAATAGATACAGGAATTTCATGTAGTTTGATGATCTCTCTGATATATAGATCCATCAGACTTTCTCCTGACTACTTCCATCTAATAGGGAGGAAGTGAGCAAACTTGGTCAGTCTGTCTACAACTACCCATATAGCATCATGTCCCTTCTTAGTCTTGGGTAGGCTTGTCACAAAATCCGTTGCAATGTGCTCCCATTTCCACTCCGGGATACTCAAGGGTCTGATCATGCTATATGGCCTTTGGTGTTCGATTTTTACTTGTTGACATATAATGCATCTTGATACATATTCAGCGATTTCTCTTTTCATATTATTCCACCAGAAGGTCCTTTGCAAGTTTTTGTACATTTTGGTACTCCCCGGGTGGATGGCAAATTCAGACTTGTGACACTCATCAAGCACCTCCCTTCTAAGTGAAGTATCATTAGGAACCCATAATCTGCCTCTGTACCTAATTCCTCCATCCACAGATATAACAAAATCTTCAACTTTCTGACTGCACCTCTTGATCATGTGTCTATATTCTGGATCCGCCGCTTGAGCAATGATAATCATATTCACTAAACTCAATTGCACCTAATGGACCATCAACATTGCACCTGTTCTACTAAGTCTTGGATTCTATTGGAAAAGATCATTCATTTGTTCCATTTATGTACCCTCAGGCAAGCTAGTGTTCCTTCCCACTTCCTGCTTAATACATCAGCAGCTGAGTTGGCCTTCCTTGGATGGTATCCTATGACAAATTCATAGTCTTTTAAAAATTTCATCCACCTGCGTTGTCTCATGTTCAGGTCCTTCTGAGTGAAATAAACTTCAGACTCTTGTGATCAGTGAAGACTTCAAAAGTTTCACCATACAAGTAGTGCCTCCGAATTTTCAAGGCAAACACTATTGCTGCCAACTCATGTTCAGGTCCTTCTGAGTGAAATAAACTTCAGACTCTTGTGATCAGTGAAGACTTCAAAAGTTTCACCATACAAGTAGTGCCTCCGAATTTTCAAGGCAAACACTATTGCTGCCAACTCCAGGTCATGCGTAGGATAATTGACTTCGTGCTTCTTGAGCTGCCTGGATGCATAAGCCACTACCTTGACATTTTGCATGAGTACACAGCCGAGACTTGTGCCACATGCATCACTGTACACTACATACCCACCACTTCCAAAAGGGATGGTGAGTATTGGTGCAGTTGTTAGTCGAGTCTTTAACTCCTAAAAACTCTGTTCACACTTTGGGGACCATATGAACTTGTTATCCTTTCTTGTCAGGTTCGTTAGGGGCGACCTATCTTGGAGAATTCCTTGATAAATCTTCTGTAGTATCCTGCGAATCCCAAAAAGCTGCGAATTTCTCCCACATTCTTTGGTTGTGCCCAGTTCGAGACTGCTTCAACCTTAGTAGGGTCCATCGCGATTCCCTGCTTAGATACTCTGTGCCCAAGAAACATTATCTTGTCCAACCAAAATTCGCACTTGGACAGTTTTGCATATAATTGGTGCTGCCTCAAAGTTTCCAGCACGATCCTAAGGTGTTCCCTGTGTTCCTCTAGGCTTGCCGAATAGATCAGAATGTCGTCAACAAAGATGATGACGAACTAATCCAAATAGGGTCTGAACACCCTATTCATTAAATCTATGAATGTCGCAGGTGCATTCGTCAACCAGAATGGCATTACTAGGAACTCGTAATGCTCATATCTAGACCGAAAAATAGTCTTAGGTATGTCCTCCTCAGCAATCTTGAGTTGATGGTAACCGCTCCTCAGATCGATTTTAGAGAAAACTGTTGCTCTCAAGAGTTGGTCAAAAAGATCGTCAATCCTTGGGAGAGGATATTTGTTCTTCATTGTTGCTTTATTGAGCAACCTGTAGTCAATGCACAATCTGCGAGAGCCGTCCTTCTTCTTCACAAACAAGACCAGAGCGCCCCATGGTGAGACACTCGGTCTGATGAATCCTTTATCCAGTAACTCCTGCAACTGTTTCTTCAATTCCTGCATTTCAGTTGGTGCCATTCGATATGGCGCTTTAGAAATAGGAGCCTAGCCTGGTACCAATTCAATCCTGAAGTCCACTTCTCGTTGTGGGGGCAATCCCGAGATGTCTTCTGGAAATACATTTGGGAAATCCCGGACGACCTTCAGTTTTTGGGGATCCTTCTCCTTGAGCTCAGTGTTGATAACACTGGCCAAGTATCCTCTACATCCTTTCTCCAGCTTCGATGAGCTTGCATTGCTGACACCAGTATTTTGCCTTCCTCCGATGGTCTGCCTCTGACTACTGCTTGTGGGCCGTTGCGAGGGTCAATGATAACCTTCTTCTTGCACAGCAACAACGCATCATGGTAGGACAGCCAGTCCATGCCCAAGATGACATCGTAGTCCTTCATGGGAAGGACAATTAGATCTGTTGGATACTCCTTGCCCTCCATTGTGATCGGTACATTTGGAATGTACCTGGTGGCTTGTAGAGAGCCCATGGGTGTAGTGATATTCATAGTGTAGCTCATATCATGCAGCAAAAAATTCAAGGCAGAAGCACAATCATGAGATATGAATGAGTGCGTGGCACTCGAATCAAACAATACAAAGGGTAGATACTCCAGCTAGAGAGATAGTACCTTTAATAACATCTTCATTGTTGTTGTTAGCTGCACCTGCCTCCATGTTATAAGCTTTGCCCCGTATAGCTCTATTGGCACCTCCTGCAGCCCTGGGGCTCTAGTCTTCCTTCCTCTTGTCTGGGCAGTTTCTGATGTAGTGCTCAAACTTTCCGCAGTGAATGCAGACTCCAATCTTCATGCAACATTCACCTTGATGATAGCGTCCGCAATGCTTGCAAGTCTCCTGTGGTGGTTGAGGCTGCTGCCGTGATAGAGAGGCGTTGCGAGGGACATAGGTTCTTGTCCGATTATCCCTGCGATTCTCGCGCTTGTTGTAGTGTTGGTGTGACTGATCCCATTTCGGCCTATTCTGCATAGGCTGGTGCATTAGGGCCTTTCCCTTAGCTTCCTTGCATCGTTCGACCGCATTTTTCTCCATCCGCCCAGCCAATTCAGAAGTTGTGCTAAGGGTTCTACAGTTGCCTGCCATAGTCAGGGTCCGAAGTTCTGGATTCAGACCCTGAACAAAACAGTCTGCTCTTTCGTCCTCATCATGTTTCAGCTNGACTGATCATCCAATCCCTACTGGCGCCGATCCAACTCGATCCACAATGTAATTTCATTATATGTAATTTCATTATTTTGTGGGCGGTTGCCCTAGCTCCATCATATATATGTTATCTTTGGAGCGGTTATGTACTCTGGTGATTTTGAACATTAACATAGTGAAAAAACTCTCTGCGACGGCCGTGGACGTAGGAGATCCATCTCCGAACCACGTAAAATTTGTATGTGTTTTTTTTAGTTTCTTGTGATCTTTCTATTCTTGTTCTTCGTATTTCCCTACATATGCTAATTATGCTGATAAAATCACTAGCAAGTGTACTAATCGTATAAAGTAATAGTTCAACAATAAGTTGAGTTAGGATCTCACAGGACTAATATTAACTTTATCTATTTAATCTCAACAACTAATGAAAGAAAATATGTTTGTGATAAAGATGCATTCTTAACAGAAAATAAAGAAAAAGAAAGAAAATAAAAGAGTATGATAATAAGAACATTCTAGATTAGGATGATGCGAGATGAATAAGGACATAATCAAAGTTTAACTCAAGTTCAACTAATGTTTAGTTTAACTCAAATTTTTACGAGAAGTAGGATCTACCTAAAGTTTGATGTCCTCTCTATGATGCATCAACTATTTCAACTCTGAATAAATTCTATCGTTCTTCTCTAGAATGCCGATTTAATCTATCAGTAATTTGAGATGCATTAAAATATATTTCCTAAACTATAAATAGTCCCTTTTCAGGGTGTCAATCTCATAGACCTCACACCTAAAAAACTCTCTCTAAGGTGCTACTCATATGTGGTATGCAATGCTTCGACTTCAAACTCAAAGATCAATTTCAAAAGCTCAAAGAGAATTAAGAGTTTGCTATTCTTCTCCAAGATGCTAGCAAGGATTCAAAATATCACAGAAGTTTATAAAAAATATTAAACATAGCATTTATGCGCATAATAAATTCAGGACTAAAAGTAATTCAACAAAGGGTTCAAAGATTTCTCCCTTATAATATAAATTCTTCAAAAAAATAGTCTAAACGAACTATAATAGAGTTCACCAAAAGTTGAGAAGAGAAGATTATAAACTATTAATCAAACCACTAATATGACGATCGTCTTCTTCACTGAATCTTCAAAAAGTCCTTCTTCTCTTGGAGTTAGGCTTAGCTATAGGCTCTTTGTTGTCTCACATTTTATCTTCAAATCTTTCTTCAATTCTCTAATAGATGATCAATAGATGGATCTTGTTTTTTCTTTTGGATTCAAGATATTTATAGGTTTGAAGAGTCCTGAAATAATGAACTTTGTTGTGGAGCAAATTAGGCAGAATTTGAGCTAAAAACATATTTAAAATCGGTAAATTTGTTTTGCCCCTCTACTTATCACGGTTCGTGATAGAAATGTCACGATCGTGATCGAAAAATTGCTCTCGCACTCCGACAACATCATGGCTCGTGACAAGATTGTCACGTCCGTGACAAGATTGTCATCCGTGATCGAACATTGTAGAAACGTCACGGCCCGTGACAGAAATATCACAGCCATGATCGAACATCATATTTGCACACCATCTTATCACGACCCATGATATGAGAATCATAGTCGTGATCGAACGTTCTTTATATCATTCAGCGCATCACGACTCGTGGCAGAGTTATCGCGGTCGTGACTGCACAAGCTTAATATCCTCCCATGGTTTCATGGCCCGTGATATTGAAATCACGTGCGTGACCAAATGCATGTGCACTCTTTCCTTTCTTCACGGTCACGAAATGGTCGTCATGTACCCTGTGCATCCGATTTCTCACAATCGTGAATTGACTGTCACAACCATGACTTTGTTGGTTTATTTGATGCTTTAATTCTTTGGCCTCTGATTTTACTCTAAATTCCGGTGGTAATCTTCCATCACACGACCAAGTACCCTGGACATATAAAAGTACATCATTATGCATATTTTGACTTTGTAAACTAAAATGAAGTGAAAACCAAAGATAATATTATGTGCACGACAATGAAATGCATGAAATGAGACTAAAAATATTATGAAAAATATGACTAATTTAGCATGCATCATGAGGACAAATTAAAAAATACAATTAATGAACAATAATAATATGATATAATTTAGAATAACCAAAGTGAATGATATTTGCATAAAATATAAACATTATTAATTAACAATGAAGTTGGATATCATATGATTTGATTATATAATTAAATATTTATTGAATAATTATCAAATAAATGCATCTAAAGAAATTTTAAATATAAAAATAAATTTAGAAAATAACTTTTAAATAATATGAAATATTATCATATATATATATATATATATGTATGTAATGGGTGTGTTACTCTCTTCTTCCAATAATCTCGGATACAAAAAGGAATATATAGATAATGTAAGAACCGAGTCCTTATAGCCACACATTTCACTATTAGTTCGTTATCATTTTTTTATCATAAAAACCCGAATCGTACCCTGCGTCAGTATACTACAATCTCACTCACCCAATCGTATATATATATATTGCCCGCGCGTGTAAAATATACCATTCAAGATGATCTTTGCCCCTGCAATAAATTATTGTAATGTGACGATATGTAGGGTGTGATTACTATTGTAACTGTTATGAAAATTGACGAGAGAGAGAAAATCACACACACAGAAGACACACGAATTTACGAGGTTCATCCTTAGTTGGGCTACGTCCTCGGGCGATGGCTGGAGTTCTTTCTTTGATGTGGTAAAACAGTAGATGATACAAGATATAGAATAACCCAAACCCTGCGAGACCCCCGTATGGGGACGGGCGGCTTCGCCGCCCCAAATATTCGACGACTGTGATGCGCAGGGAGTCATATGGGTTTCCACTGGGTTAAGATTCAAGGCATTATCAATAAATCTTCACCTTGACTTGAATCATCTTCAGAATATATAAATCTGATATGCTCTGCCGCCGCCAACCCCGCCTTGGGGCTACTGCCAATTGTTTATGTTTAGCAAGTCCAAGCAATGTTGGAACTTGCTATGAGGAACTGACTTGGTGAACATATCAGCTGGATTATCTGCAGTGCCAACCTTCTTCACCTTGATCCTCTTCTCAGTACGGATGAAGTGATATCTAACATCAATGTGTTTAGTCCTCTCATGATGAACTTGATCCTTTGCTAGGCAGATAGCACTCAGGCTGTCACAATGCACTATAGCCTGATCCTGATGTAGTCCAAGATCTCCAACTAGGCCTTTTAACCAGATCCCTTCCTTTGCAGCTTCTGTCAATGCCATGTATTCTGCCTCAGTAGTAGACAGAGTAACTGAAGACTGCAGAGTAGCCTTCCAACTGATAACAGAACTACCCAAAGTGAAGACATAGCCTGTCATTGATCTTCTTCCATCCACATCTGCAGCATAATCAGAGTCAGAATAACCAGCAACCAAACACTCTGTATCACTTCCATAGATGAGACCAATATCAGATGTTCCTCTCAGATACCGAAAAATACGCTTCACTGCCTGCCAATGCTCTTTTCCTGGATTGCTCATAAATCTACTGACAACACTAACTGCATGAGCAATGTCAGGTCTCGTGCACACCATAGCATACATTAGGCTTCCAACTGCACTGGCATAAGGGACACGAGACATGTACTCCTTCTCTGCATCAGATTGTGGTGCAAAGCTTGTGGAAAGATGCACATTAGAAGCTGATGGAGTGCTGAGGGACTTTGCTGAAGCCATACCGAATCTGGATAAAATTTTCTGAATGTAGCTTTTCTGGGACAAGAAAAGTTTACCCTGTATGCGATCCCTGACTATCTCCATCCCCAAAATCTTCTGAGCTGCACCCAGATCCTTCATGTCAAACTCTGAGCTGAGAAGTTTCTTCAAATTCTGAACATCTGACATGTACTTGGCAGCAATAAGCATATCATCAACATACAAGAGCAGAAAGATGGTGGAGCCGTCCTTCACCTTCTTATGATACACACAACAATCATAAGGACTTCTACTGAATCCTTTACTGATCATAAATGTATCAAATCTCTTGTACCATTGCCGTGGAGACTGCTTCAGTCCATACAAAGACTTCTTCAGGCTGCAGACATGATCCTCCTTTCCTGGAATAGAGAACCCCTCTGGTTGACTCATCAGAATGTCTTCCTCAAGTTCTCCATGTAGAAAGGCAGTCTTCACATCTAGTTGCTCAAGCTCCAGATTCTGATGTGCTACAAGGGCAAGCAGCACCCTAATGGAAGTATGTCTAACAACTGGTGAGAAGATCTCATTATAGTCAACTCCCTCTTTCTGACTGTAGCCTTTAGCAACCAGGCGTGCCTTATATCTTGTGCCTTCAACTTCAGGAATTCCAACTTTCTTCTTGAAGACCCACTTGCAGCCTACAATCTTTCTGCCTTTTGGCAACTTGACCAGCTCCCATGTCTGATTCTTGTGAAGAGATTCCATCTCCTCACCCATTGCAGCGATCCATTGTTCTGATTCTGCACATGAGATGGCGGCCTTATAATTTGATGGCTCTGGAGACTCCACCTCTTCAGCTACCTGCAATGCATAAGCAACCATGTCCTCAAAACCATATCTCTTAGGAGGACCCACCTGCCTGCGAGGACGCCCAACAACAATAGACTCCTCTTCTGGTTGCTCTTCAGATTCTGCTAGCTCTGGCTGATCAACTTGGTGTTGTCCTCCTGTATCATCCTCAACTTGAGCCACCTCAAACTCCACCTGTTTGTTGACACTCTCAGGTACTGCATCAACAACCTCCACCTTCAGCTGAAGCATTGAAGCCTCATCAAAGGTTACATTTCTGCTGTGGATTACTTTGTGCTCTGAGGGAGACCAGATTCTGTAGCCTTTCACTCCTGCTCCATATCCCATGAATACTCCTTCTTTGGCCCTTGGCTCCAGTTTTCCTTCGCTGACATGATAATATGCAGGACAACCAAAAACTTTTAAGTTAGTATAATCAGCAGGATTTCCAGACCATACCTCAATAGGAGTTTTGAGATCAATTGCAGTCGCCGGGCTCCGATTCACCAAGTAGCAGGCTGTGTTAACAGCCTCAGCCCAGAATGCCCTATTCAGGCCAGCATTAGAGAGCATGCATCTTGCTCTCTCCAGAAGTGTTCTGTTCATTCGTTCTGCCACACCATTCTGCTGTGGAGTGTGTCTGATGGTGTGATGCCTGGCAATGCCTTCATCTTTGCAGAACTGATCAAATTCAGACGAACAGAACTCCAGACCATTGTCAGTACGAAGGCGCTTCACCTTCTTTGATGTCTGATTCTCCACCAGAATCTTCCACTCCTTGAAGACCTTGAAAGCCTCACTCTTATGTTTCATCAAGAATACCCAAGTCATCCTTGAGTAGTCATCAATCACAGAAAGGAAGTATCTAGCGCCTCCCAAAGATGAAACACGAGAGGGACCCCAACAATCAGCATGGATATAGTCAAGGGTCGCCTTCGTTCTATGCACTGCCTTGCTGAAATGATGTCGGCGCTGCTTGCCGAAGACGCAGTGCTTGCAGAAGTTGATTTCAGAAATCTTCTGACCTCCTAGAAGATCTCTCTTGCTGAGAATGTTCATCCCATTCTGACTCATGTGTCCAAGCCGCATATGCCACAACTTTGACACCTCTGAATCTGATGAACTAGCCACCGCAGCAACCCCAGAGACTGTTTGGCCTTGTAGTATGTACAAGGTTTTCTGCCTGACTCCCTTTATGACAACAATATCACCCTTTGTGACAGTAAGAACACCTCCAGCAGCATTGATCTGACATCCTTTAGAGTCCAAGACTCCTAATGATATCAGATTCTTCTTTAATTGCGGAACATGACGGACATCTGTTAGTGTCCTCATCTTGTTGTCATTGGTTTTAATCTGAATAGAGCCGATTCCAACAATCTTGCAAGACGCATCATTGCCCATGATAACGTTTCCGCCATCAAACTCTTGATAAGTTGAAAACCACTCCTTGTTCGGAGTCATATGATAGGAACACCCCGAATCAAGAACCCAACCTTCCTCTAGACATCCCTGATCAGTTGCAGCAAGAACCAAATCATCTTCCGAGTCTTTGCCCTGATGTACAACAGCAGCAACTGTTGTATTTTTCTTCTTGGGGCAATCCTTCTTCCAGTGGCCTGGTTCCTTACAATAATTGCAGATGTCTCTCGGATTTGTTTTCTTGTACTTCGGCTTTGGCTTGCCCTTCTTCGAGGCATGTCCCTTCTCCGCAGTCGAAATCAATCCTGCGGCTTGAGTCTCTGCAGAACTACCAGAAGCCCTATGCCGAAGTTCACGAGTATGTAGACTCGATCTTACTTCTTCCAAACTTATAGTATCTCTCCCGACGATCATAGATTGAACAAAATTTTCAAACGAAGGAGGGAGAGAAACTAACAGAAGTAGGGCAGCATCTTCATCATCAATCTTCACATCAATATTTCGCAACTCCATCAATATAGTATTCAGTTGATCAAGATGTTCCTTCAGAGGGGTACCTTCTTGCATGCGGAGGGTGAACAGACGTTGCTTCAATAGCAACTTGTTGGTGAGGGACTTCGTCATGTATAGACCTTCAAGTTTCAACCACAGACCCGCCGCCGTTTCTTCATCGGCGACCTCGATTATCACCTCATCCGCCAAACACAGCAGGATCATCGAGTGCGCCTTCTCTTCCTGCGATGCCAAATCTTCGAGATCGATCTCCTTAGATTTGCCCTTCGTATCGGTCTCCTTCGCTTTGGTCTTCGCGAGCGGTGCATAGATCCCTTGTTGTTTCAGAAGTGTGCGCATCTTAATCTGTTATAGCCCGAAGCTATTTCGTCCGGTGAACTTCTCGATCTTCACGTTGTTGGACGTCATCTCTTCGCCTGATCTCGATTCGCCGACGAACCCTAAGGCTCTGATATCAGTTTGTTATGAAAATTGACGAGAGAGAGAAAATCACACACAAAAGACACACAGATTTACGAGGTTCACCCTTAATTGGGCTACGTCCTCGGGCGACGGCTGGAGTTCTTTCTTTGATGTGGTAAAACAGTAAATGATACAAGATATAGAATAACCCAAACCCTGCGAGACCTCCGTAGGAGACGGGCGGCTTCGCCGCCCCAAATATTCGACGGCTGTGATACGCAGGGGGACATATGGATTTCCACTGGGTTAAGATTCAAGGCATTATCAACGGTAACAGTTCATAAAATGCGAATATCGACTACATATAATCCACCGATCTTTACATTCACAATTCAGTAACGTGTTTCTAAGCATTTTTCTTTTGTGCCTATTGCTAACATACGCTACGCAACTCAATGCATTTGTGAAGCCGGAGAAATATTAGAGATGCATGATCTATGAAGTCAACACATCTCTTCTATCTTAGCAGCTGCTCCACCATCGAGTAGCATGAGCACATGGATTTGCTTGTACACAAGATTCTAGCTCTTGGTCGACCTCTGCATAAGAAGGGCCTGGACCTTGTTCGAGAAAAAGTTTTGAAACCTGACAAGAATAGAGTAATTACTCAGGCTTTAAAACCTTTTTTCCGAAAGAAGATATGTAAAAAGCCTGATGTTAAAGATACACACCTGATGGAACACTTATAATAAATCGTGTCAGGAGTATTGTAGGTGCGTGCATTGGCACACATTCGTTTCACATCAGCCACAAACATCTCGAAGGTCACATAGTATTGTTCTGATTCTAACCTCTTAGACATGGTTTTCAGATCTGCAAAAACCAAATGCATCTACAATCAAAATTAATACAGCATATCTTACTTTAAGGATCATGTAACCGGTTTTTTTAGATTTAGTATGAACCTCTAAAAATGATGCATAACGTATGCACGTTCTTAATGACAGAAAAAAAAAATTATCCTTGGGGTTGGACAGCATATTACATATTGATTAAAAAAAAATCCAGGATATGTAAATTCCTTGGGGTTTGAAAGTAAATTGCGGCATAATTGAGATTACATTATGAAACAATAAAAAAAAACAGAAACAGGGTTCTTTTAGCAAAATTATTACATTCATGCATTACAAATTTTAAAAAGCAGGCATTTAGCCAAAACAGCAAAAAAAGTATCGACATCTGTTTTATCAGTACATGAGAGTCCCTTCTTTCATCATCCATATTCATTTCCTTTTTCTATAATTAATACAGCAGGAGAAAATATATCCATTAGGGAACAAAAAAAAGAAGATTAACTTGACCAAAGAATGCAAAGGTTCTTGCCAAATACACAGCCAGACAATTTTACTTTGGGCAGGTTTTCGACCTACAATAGAATACCTGCTTTACGATGCTGAAATAAACGCAGTCATTTAGAGATGCTAGATACACACTCAAATTAAAAATGGACAAGAGAAAGAAAGCTTTTCAGTGCAATGCTCAACGCTGTAGCAAGTGAATCAACATATGATTAAATTGTCACTTGTTTTTGTTAGCACCCTCATGTAAATGCATAGAGTCTATTCCTAAAGACGAAAGGTGCAGGTGAGGGCAAATCGGACATGCGGGTCAACTATAAAATTTCATGGTAAATGGCACAAATATTTGTAAGGTGTCAAGCCTAACATATTGAACAATTTCCATGCTACAGTCAACAGGTGAAGCATATAACATTTTCTTCTCACTCACCCACGGGATCTTTTATAATATCATAATAATCAGGGGCATCGCGTGCATCTACAGGTTCCCTAAATGGCCAAGCATCAGGATGCTCATTCATCATCTGTTAGAGAAAGTCAATTTATAGCAGAGAAAAGTGAGCTCATTAGTACACTTGGTCTTCATCTGCAACAAAAACACATCAGTTAACATCTTGCATGCGCCCTCAGATACACGATATAAAAGAATAGAGATTATGTACAAAATGTAATTTGACTAGTACTACTGTTGGTGACTGTGGTTCAAGAACTCTGGATAAAAAATTATAAACAAATAAAACAGTTATCACATTTAAACAAAGTTGACCAATCTGACAAATGTGAAAAAGTGAGATCCAACATTAACTCACATGTAGAAACAAGATGATTGTGTACAGCAAGAATTCATTTGACTTAAAGACTTCAAAAGTCTAGCATATAAGAAAACTTGGTTAATTACGTAGAGCAGGAAAATTGTGACTAGTTGGTTGAAACATCATCATGTGCCTCCTTTGTGTACTCAAACTGAAGAGCAGATGGAAAAGACAAGCAATACAGAGTAAAGTTTACCTTTAGAAGGTTACGCATGAAGCTATTTAGCTGCTGACGATACCCAACACTATCAGTTGCGTTGGAAGGCTTGAATCTTGAGTGGCCCCATTGATCTGGCGTCCATCCAGCCTCTCCTATTTATTGATATAGCATATTACATATAAGCATGAATCAAGCCATTTATTATAGACTAGATAAAAGTCACTAAGGATACCCACTACAACATTATTGACAGAGAAGCCAATAAAAGATATTATATGTACACCCATATTAGAAGCTAACATAGGAAAATATTAGAAAAAATGACCACTCAAGTCCTGATAAAATAAACTGGAGATATTAAATCATTTATTGTTTTGACTCTAAAATTTAACAACCTTGCCTCCAACTGTTTGTTCCATGATACACATTTTCATACAGATTCCCAGGAACCTGGAAGCTAAACATTTATCCAAAGTGAACAAGTAAAAATCTGTAGCACCCAAAACCAGATCTATAGTACAAAAGTCGACAATGTTGAATAAGGACAACCTTGAGTACTCATATCTCCCAAACCAGATCTACAGCACCCACAGCTAATTTGAGGGTGCAACCTAAAGAATCAATAATCTTGGAAAGAAAGGAAGGTATAACATAATAGTCATTAGCAGAAACAAAAGCTACAAATAAACTGCAATGCATGAATAAAGTAAATTTTGACATTTTTGGCATGTCTGGGAGTTTCATAAATCACTCAGTGTTACTCACAGATATAACTGAAGATTCCTAATGGCATCTTAAGTACTTAAAACTTCATTTGCTAGCGGACATTAGCTCATGGAGTGCTTAGACCGAACATAAAGATCAAATCTCCAATGACAGGAATTTGAACAAATCATTGATCATATAATTTCAACAACTTTCCGGAATAAGAGGATTCTCATAAATAACACCAAGTAACATAATGGATTCACTTGGTCATGGTGGCCCCATTTATATGATAAAGGAAAGGATGTCCACTACCCTCCAGAAGAGGAAGCCCCTTGTCTTTCAGCCATATATAGTGAAAGTTCGCCAACAACATATTAAGAACCAATGAGAAAAGCATCTGTAACAAGCTGAGCCCCATCAATGAGGAAAACTATTACAAAGAGTGCCATGCTCCCTTTTAACTTTTTCAAACATGAACCAGCACTCTAAGTAGATACTGACAGAAGTACTGCTGGAAGACAATGATGAAGTAGTACTCATGCATAAGGTAATACAACATAGTTGAGCATAAAATGTGATCAAAGTAGTTCACTTTTTTAACTCCTTGAAAGGCCAGCTTAAAGTAACAAGCTTACTTACTCAGACCAGGAATATCCTCAACTTTAATGAGTTTTCCAGAAATACCAGCTTCTTTCTGAACAGAGAATATTATTTCATCAGAGAATAATTGTACTATGCCAACTTTCAGACAATATGCATTAGGAAAACAGAAGAAAATCATTATCTGAACATGGGACTTCGGTATCCTTACAATCTGGTAAAGTAACAAATGGAATGCAGAAAACTATGTCGTATTACCGTTCACCGGGCTGCAGATAACCCTTCTCAGTTTGATTCAAAGAGAGAAAAAAGACAAACCTTCTCAGTTTTCAAAACTTAAAGTAAAAAATAGAATATCCAAATATCGATTTAGGAAACAAAAGCACACAGAGATGCAACTGTTCTTTTACCAGATTGGTTGCTTTATTCCAATACATTTGGATGCTCAAAATGAAACTTCTCTGGTATACTAACCCATTAATTATTTCAATCCTATATACATACTCATGCAAACATAGCAATATATGGATTACTTTTTATTCAGAAAAGATATCTCAAGTTTTTGGAATAAAGGGAATTTACACATCCACATGGCATTGTGATTTTTCAAAAGACATTGCATTGTTAAAATAACTATATACAGAATATGACAAATATAATCCATGTATTCTATAAAGGACGTCGAGTAAATTGTTATAACATAGAAGAGAAAATATCAAATTTCAAGTTACATTAATGTGAATTTATGATTTACATGCTCAGAGCCTTAAACGGTTCAAAATAAACAGTTGTCTCTGAGTAGAAGCCTACATATTACAAGATAGATCATAGTGAATAATCAGAGGACATGTCACACTAGCTCATCAATGTGAAACCAATATGCATTAATGTCTTGAATGCCACATAAGTATTACCCTGTTGAGCAGAAGTATAGTGTTGTAAAGTTAAATGAAGAAATAAAAAAAAAAATTAAGAATGCATTTATTGTAAACCTTATGGAAATCTATTCCGGGATACACCACGTGACAATTCGAGAGCTCTTTAATCTTTTCATCAATTGCCTGCAATTGAAGAGAAGGAAATGCAAATCAAATTAATCGCAAATCAATTTTTCTTTTGAGAATGCAAATAAAAATTTATTGCTCTTTTTCTTAAACATGGATGAAGATTCTACCCAAATTCGCATGTTGTGTCTGTATTGACTAAAAGAAAAATAGATAGCAAATAATAGCATCCATTTAAAAAGAATTCTTAAAATCCATAAAACACAAAAAAAGATAAAGTAGGTCCAATCATAGGTTATTTCATTCCATATGAAATTGCTGAAGCGTGAAGAAACTATGAAGTTTAGTACAACAGAGAATAGGAAAATAAACTCCATAGACAACATATTTCACAAGCAAAGAAATGATGATTTTGCCTCTTTTCATAACTGACAAATGTGTGGCTTACTAATTGAGATGGGCATCATGGACAGAAAGAAAGACAAGGGATATGTTGGCATCAGAGGCAAAAGGAGACAGAAAAATAGATGCTAGTTAGTTAAGAACATTGAGCCCAATATGCTGACATGTCAATTGCACAAAAATATGCAACACGTTGAACATATGCAATTATTCATCAAGTAAATCAACAGAGAAAAATATGAGAATGCCAGATGAAATTTGTCTCTTTTTTTGCAAAGAACAAAATACAGTATAAGGTAGCAATTTGATTTAACTTAAATAAAAAAGATCAAGAAAAAGTTTTAATTTGATTAATTTTCTACCAAAAAAAAAAGACAAGAAATGTAAGACCAACGAGGTAGCAGTTAGATAGTAAAGTTAAAGCAACATCAAATAAAGGAAACCTTCCACCTTGAGGAATGCACCTTCTGTCTAATACTCTAAGGAAAATTACGAAATGCTATTTGAAATGTTTGGAAGCTTGAAAATTATGTGAAGTAGAATATAACCTGTTTTTGTAGCTGAATCATAGTGGCCAGATCAGTATAAGGAAGGTTAGGATTGATTTTGCATTCCATTAGTATACCTCCATAATATTTCTTGATGTATCTAAATGAACAAAGATTTAGGATATGAACTACATTATTTACATCATGCAATTGAAATAGCACCCAACAGATTACATGCAAGTAAAAATCATGCTAAATATTGTGCAACATAGCTTACAGATAGCATTTATTCAAGTATTAACTTTAGAAAAACTAACCGAAGGTTCATGTTAACATCAAGTTAAGCTTTTAATGGAACTTAAGGTAGGCTACAAGGAAAATCAAATAAGTAGATTGGCAACATTCTTTAGACTCGAAAAATGCAAAAAAAATCTAAGTTCACAAGCTACATGACACAAATGTACTTACCCTTGCCATCTTTCTTTATCCAAATGTATCTCCTTCGTGAATCCCTAGCAGGATGAATTAGAGATAGTTTACAAGTCAAAACATTATGTCAAAGTATAAGACACATATACACAAACGAGCGTATGATAAAGAGTCACTCAACCAGTAGAGGAACATGAAAACTAATCAAAGTATAATTTCCCAAATGCTATATGCCAAATACAATAAAGCAATGGTACCAACAATGGCCCTGAAAATGATCCGAAAGCTTCAGCATAATACAATAACAAGCATTACAGGCAGCCATGAACAAATTCTCCCTCCTTTAAAGGACAATAACATAGCTGTTTACATATCATCTGGTTCATGGTAAAGACCTAAAAGCTTGCTCATCTAGTAAGTAAACACTGACGAGATGGAGCTATAAATATCTGCTACCAGATAGGCATAAAATTGGGATGTCAACATGGAATTAGAAAATCCATCCAGAGTTACCATTACATTGGTAAGAAGGATATTAATAACAGTACTGATCTACAAAACCTGAGAGAACAAGTCAATTAACAGGACCTGCTTTATAAAGTAACCAACAGCATTTTTATCAGCATATGTTAGTAAATGAGTAAGTCCATCCACATCACGAGCATGTTGTTTCAACTGATTCATGAGTCTTGTTCCATATCCTTTCACTTGCTCATTAGACGTGATTGCACAAAAAGCTATTTCTCCAAATCTCTGACTGCAATAAACCAAGCCTATTGTCAATGCAAATTATCACCAAGATATCATCACCATGTTACAAGACAGAAGAAAATTGATCAGATTTTTCCCTGAAAATAAACATGCGGAAATCTTATAAATGATACTGAGTTAAACTTAAAACCACACCTCTCATACAAGTTCATTTTCTTTTAAAGGGTCATACCATTTCATGTTAGCATTCCACCAATTCATGCAATGTGGTGGATCTTGAACTTACGCCATACATACAGTTAGTTTTCTTTAGGATTTATACATTTTTTCTTCGGGCTTTTGACTTTGGTATAATTTTGAATTTTATGTGCTCCTATGATTATGGCTTTCTGGATTTAGCTCCAGCTACCAATTAATGGATACTTTCAAGACTTCTAGGTCTAAGTGATAAAATATATCACTAATGGATCGATCTATTTAGAGTTGGAGACACCTTATATGTTATACTGGGTCTAACTTTATATGTATCTCTGTATAATTTAAGTATACACCTAGGAGATAGCAAATTTTACTGGGGAACCACACCCTAACTGACATGGTTTTGCCACTCTTTATACACCTGTTGTAGCAGAAAGAAAACGAGAAAGAAATATGCTCCTGCATGCCTCTAAAACAATATGTTCCTTTGCAGTAGAAGTTCAATTACAAATATCATATACTAGGATATTTATGAGTGCTTATAAGTACAATAGAATCTAACATTAATCAGTAGAGTGGAAGAATCGCAACACAAGCAATTAGAAAAAAAATGTTAATGTTATCAGCTATATACCTGATGTAAGGGCGGTATGTTATTCCACCAACGACTATATTCTGTCTGATAACCATCATTGATTTGTGGCTTCTACAAAAGTGACACATTAAATCCAAAAGGAAAAATTAATGGCCCGAAACATTGGTATTTGAGAGGAAAGAAGTTCTTCAGAGAAATGTAAAGTTCCAAAATGTCACATCCTCCATTCATATCATTGGATTTGAGGTAAAGTTAGAAGTACATGAAAAGGAAATTGAGAAGTATCTATATCTAAAGATGAGAAATCCTGAGATAGTTCAAATTGCCAAGAACAGATAGATCCTTTTGCAGCAAATTATAGTCCACGTAAAAGATGAGATATCCTGAGATAAGATCCTTTACTCACGACTTTTCTCCTTTATCCATATGTGAAATAGGAACCCTTTTAAATTGTTTATTATGGAATATCATTCAGGTTATGTCCTGCTAGAACAGTGATTTCTCTTTATCAATCAAAATGCCAAGAACACACCCAAAAAAAAATTCCCAAGAACAGATAGATCGGACTCAGAAAGCAACAAAAAGTAGTTCAAGAAACCATAAATAAGCTATATCACTTGTCATTTCCAATATTTACAAAGAAAGAATCATCACTTTGGCATGAAAATGAAAGTCTTGGGGTCAATAGTGTTGGATACCATAAACTAAAAGCAAACAAAGTACAGATAAACTGGCGCAGCCCAACTAAGATGTCTTATACCTGTCCATTACAAGCCGCACAATATACACCTTTGGCATATTAGGGAGTTGCCTAGCAAATACATTTTTCAGTCCAATCAACCTAAAGAAAGCAAACATGAGAGGAGAAACTGATTTAAACTAATAAGTGATTCATAAATATGATGCTAGTGCTACTGAAAACGTAGGTACAGAAAAGGAACCCTGTACCAAATCATATGCTCATCAACACCATCATTTGCATAGCACAAAAATTTAAGCTTTCCAGACTCTTCCTGCAAACTGAATAGATTATAGACTCGAATTTCATTGTGAAACTGGAAGATGGTAATATGATATGTTCATAGAGTTCTGCTGCAAATCTTTGGAGTGTATTGGATTTCCGTCGGTTTGTTCTATAATTGAAGCATATAAAGTGACCAACAAAGTTCAGAATGTACTGAATTGCTGGGAAACAATGGTTCCTGGAAAATAGCAATATAAAACTACTAACTCGGAAGAAAAGCACATCCTTCTAGATCACTCTTCCTGCAATCATGATGTGTATTTATAATGAAAAAACATATGCCAGGATTGCTCATATTTGCGTCCAACATTTAAAGAGATCCTTATATGTAACAAAAACTGCCAAGTTAAATAATCTACATAGTTCTTCCATTTGGACTAGCACAGATATCACTGAAAGTTGGCATGTATGATTTCATATGCCTACCCCCAGGATCACTTTTGATAATTTCACTTGTGACGATTTTTTGGTGGCGAAACCAACTTACCAGATATGTGTTTAAAACATTTTTAGACAGAATTACGTTATTCAACTTATTCTGCAAGTTACAATACAAGAACAAAGTGTACTGACGAACACAACAATGAGAAGTTATTAGTTCAATTATGAACTGACCTCCCTCTTCAAACTCTCCTCTCTTGCGCAGTACGACCCGCTGGTTTCTACGTTATCAGTAAATATGCCCTTCCCTGGTTCCTCCTTCACCACTGTACCAGGCATCAAGATCGCGGGTGCCACCAGGTTCTGCTGAACCCCGGCGACCACCGTGCCGGGTTCATCCTTAGCGGAGGTCTCTGAAGACGGTTCAATCTTGGCCGTGTCCCGCTTCTTCGGCCTCGGCGGCTTGGTGCTCTTGGCATTGACAGACCCAGCACCATGAGAGGCCTCGAGGCGCGCGGTGGTGAAGGTCCTCATGGAATCATTATCTTCTTTTTCGTCGTCGTCCCCGGTTTTGTTCTTCTCATCACGAGCGCTGATGCCGTCGAGGACGTCGGAGGCGGAGAAGGCCGTGGCGGAGGCAGAGTGAGAAGGGGACGGCGCCTGAGAACTCTGCGACCGCTCGGCCGTGCCGGAGCGGTCGTCCATCGGGTTGTAGAATTGTGACTTGGGGTGGAAAACTGGGATTGTGACTTGGAGCGGAAACTGGGATTGTAGGGGATTTGGTGGTGGTGGTGGTGGCGGCGGCGTTCCGGCGAGATGTTTAAAAGAAACTACTCGACTGCAAGATGTTCGACGCAGTGTTTATGGGATTCAAATGACAAGAAACCAAGAAGGGTTGATCCGACCGTACTGTATCTGTTATCGAAATGCTTAACTTGTAACTGAACAGGTTCCAATCAATCATTTGATTCACTTCGGTGCATACGAGGTTAAATCGCTACATACCAAAGATTAGGTGTTATTGTCGCTCCTCGCTCTTTTTAAAATTATTTTATCTTTTATTTTCAATCTCAACATTTTTATGGTATATAAAATATATGTTCAATGAAGATAAGCATTTTAATAAGATAAGCATTTTAAGGGTTGATATTTATTTTAAAATATAAATAATTATATATTTAGATAAAAGTGCTCATAATATCAATAAGTAGTTATAATATTTATTAAAATAAATATCGACTAATATACCCTTAAAGTTATATGATAATAATATTAAAAAAATATATTTAGGATCTGTTTGGCTTAGTTGATAAAATTTTTTTTAATAAACACTAATTTTGATAAGCATTTTAAGGGTTGCTATTTATTTTAAAATATAAATAATTATATATCTAGATAAAAGTGCTCATAATATCAATAAGTAGTTATAATGTTTGTTAAAATAAATATCGACTAATATACACTTAAAGTTATATGATAATAATATTAAAAAATATGGATAAAAGAGTAATATAGTTGACTAAAACTAATAAGCCAACGACTTTAAAAATAAGCAGGGAGATCAACTTATTTTTTTAAACTTATAAGTAATTACCTAACAACTTATAAGTATATTTTTTAATTATCAATATGGAGATTTTCTAAAATTTACTTATAGCTTAGCCAAATAGACTCTTATTTGAATTAGCTTATAGGTAGATTAAACTACTTATAAACAAATTTTAGAAAATTTTTATAGTTGATAAATAAAAAAATATACTTATAAGTTGTTAGATAACTACTAATAAGTTAAAAAAATAAACAGGTCCCTCCTATTTTTAAAGTTGTTGACTTATTAGTTTTAATCAACTATATTACTCTTTTATTCATATTTTTTAATATTATTATCATATATTTTTAAGAGTATCTAGTCAATATTTATTTCAACAAATATTGCAAATACTTATTGATATTGTCAGCACTTTTATCCAAACATATAACTAATTATATTTTAAAATAAGTATCAGTACTTAAAATACTTATCTACATTAGAGCTTATGAAGTATTTTTTATCAGATAAGCCAACACAGACCCTTAATTAGGTAATACAATTTTACTTATCTTATCAATCGTAAGATATTGGATATATGATAGTTTAATAATTTATAATAAATTATTTTAAAAAAGAGAAGATCTTATATCTATCATAAATTTAATATCTTGTGATAGACAAAATAAATTAAGTAGTTAGCATCTCTATTTTTCTTATAAAGATATTATATAAAATAGTAAGATCAAAGGAGTGTCCTTAGGAGGATGCATTTATAAAAGTGAATGAATTATTTGCTCTTGGATCTTTGGTACTGTTACTAATTTATGTGACAAATTTAGCTTTATTCTCTTAAATTTTAACCACTTTAAATTTCATTTAAATTTCTGAGCTTCTACATTTTTTGGTCAATTTAAATTCTTTTCCCACAAACTACCATTCTCCTCCTAGCTTTCATGTGCGCCAAGGAATGAGAGTTTGTGAGTCGCAAGATAATTCCACACGAGCTCCCTGCACGTGAGAGCTTCTGCTTGTAGAGAGCTCCATGCGAACTTCCACGTGCAGAGAGCTCTGAATGGTTATATCTCTATGCGTGAGAGCTCGCTCTTGTAGAGAGTTTGCGAGCTCAACGCACGTAGAGAGCTATGCGTCGCATTTGACGAGCTCTCGGTGCGGCGAACTCTCACATGCCACAGGCTCTCTGAAAGAGAGCTGGCAAGCTCACTGCAGGCGAGCTCGGTGAGCTCTCGTGCAAAGAACTCTGCGCACAGTGAGTTCTATCGAGAGATAGAGAGATGCCACCGCACATAGATTGTCATGCGCTCGGCCTGCACGAGAGTTCGCCCTCGCAAAGCTCTCTGCGTGTGATTTCGTTGTGTAGAGCTCTCTGTGAGCATGAGCTCGATGAGAACAGAGCTCTCTGAATGTAAGCTTGTGCATGGCGAGCTCGTTGCATGCAAATCTCACTGCGTGAGCTCGCCTAGCTAGTTGACTGCTCATAAATCACTGCTCGCAAATCTTGTCATGCATAAGCTTGCACGCATAGCCTGCTCCTATGAGGGTTTTCTATTCAGTCAGTCTTAGAGAGAGATAGTATAACGCCTCCAAAATTTTAAACTCTTTGGACAATATTACACATTATATAACATTGACTTGACTTTTGACTTTTCAGTCAAAAATCATGCCACATCAGCGGAAGACTAAATAATTAATAAATATCTATTTTATTAAGATAAAAATACTAAACTGGTCCAACCTGACATGACATAATAATAATAATAATAAGACTCCAAATAAATGAGTTCGAAGGTACAACTCAATAGAAATCTAATACATCATCAACCTAGGATCAGAAGACACCATGTGCAACTGTAGCCTGTCATGAGCATCGCCAGTGCACACCACCATCATCATATAAGAGTACCTAATTTCCTACAGGGTCCAGATGCAGGAGAGACGAACCTCTCGTGAGCTAATGCCCAGTATGTAAGACTCAAATAGGAATAACATAAAATAGAATAATAAATCATGCTTGAGAAAAAATATCATAAAAGACATGAAAATTATTATTCATTAGCATCATCATTAATTCCTTTTTTAAGGGTTAACATCATCATCATCATCATCATCGTCATCATCATCATCATCATCATGGCGAAGAGCTCTTCTTCATTTTAATAGATCCTCATGTACCTTCATGCGACATGACATCAGTGGTTGTACAGGACCACGAGCAGAATTCGTTGCACAGGTATGGGAGAGGACCATGCAACTGGAACAGTGGTTAGCAGTGATTTGAAGTCACGCGCCCTTGGGGTTTCACTGTTTTGCCT
>LTAE01008092.1:0-19450 GCA_001647135.1 Pontederia paniculata | reverse complement strand
CCCCTCCTTCACATATACATCATTGTAATTTGTAGCCAATAGTCGTACTAGTTCTCATTCCTAAGTTTAATTTCATCTAAACACTCAATAATTTTTTATTTTTTTTAGATTTTTATCATTTCATTCGAATACCTTTTAAAATAATCTACAAAATTAATTATTATTCAATGACACTGAAATTTACATACCACGTGCATCCCAAAACAAAAACTTGGGTTTTAATTGATTTGAGGTGTTTGAAAAAAAATTAAATATTTATGTTTCGATGATTGTTTGGATAAATTAGGTAAATAAATTAATTGAATATCTAAAGTTTATAATAATATTTTTTAATGATATATTGACCCACTATTATAAAGTTTTGTTTTAAAAATAATAAATAGTATAAATTAATAGTTAACTTATTAAATTAGGAAAAAATAATTTTATGTATAATATAATAAACTATTGTGTTAAACCCCTCATAGAAATATTTGTCAAAATTAAAATAAAAACAATTTAATAACAAAATATAAAATATAGCAAAGCAGTAATTTTTTTTATAATTATACTATTGAGTCATTATAAAATAAAATTTTATTACTTGAAACTAAAACCTAATATCTAAAAATTAAAAGACAAGATGTGAGAGAAAAGAAAAAACGTCAATGAAAAAAAAATCACGTCAAAATAAAATAAAAAGATTAATTGGGACTGAAAAGTCGAAATTTATTTTTTAGTATTTGAAGTTAGCTGACCTTATATTCTGAAAATAAAAACGCTACTTATAATTATAAGTAACTTCTATATCGTTCTAATTACTTTTATAAAAAATCTTCTGATTTTTATAATGACATTATTCTATTTATTTATTTATAATGATATTATTTTTTAAAATTTATTTTAATTATATGAATATTAGGAAAACTTTTAGAAGGATGAAGAGGTACCGTAAAGGAGATCACACTTATTTGATTTACAGCCTAACTTAAGTTCGAAATAATAGAAAAAAAAGTGGAAATTGATTTTTAAAAAATAATATCAATACTAAGTCCTAATTTATAATATTAGATTTAGGATTAAGAAAATTAAAATCTCTCCGAATTTCATGATATTTGTTCCAAATAGAAGTTTGGATAGAGTTTAGTTGGCCAAAAATATGAAAGTCGTAATGAATAATCTTCTAGAAATCTAGTATTCATGGAACTGAGACCAAGCAAACCATGGATTAGCATATCAAGTTATGAGCAAAAATGTAAACACAGGAGAATTCTACTTGAAAATATATCATAGATTGGATAGTAATAGTTAAAAGTAAATTACAACACTTTTAAGGTAAAAAAGTCTAACTTAATTACGGTTAGAATTACCTCAAAAAAGGTATATGCAGAAAACGTGGTTTGGAGTATAAGTTGGACCTCTCAGTTTGCCATTTTTTTTTTGGATAGAAATTAACTTACCTCATTACAGAAATTTCTTTAACTACTCTATAGTAAGATCAATTATAAAATAATATATTTCGAAAATTGCGTATTCTAGTTCCAAATAAAGTCATAATTATTAAAATTATTGTTAAGAAGAACAACATTCTTATTATTGATTAAATTACTGACATTTTTTATTCAATTTATTCCATAAATCACTTAGGTCTCGTTTTGGCTCTAGAAACTAAGTCAAAATTTGGATCTGATTTTCGTGGGTTCAGACAAACGATGTGACGTTCACTAGAATCATGATCAAAATCAATCTATCATAATTCAGGGTCAAGTGACTTCGAGTTCTCAACTTTTGCTAAAGGTAATTCTCAACTTTTGATTCCTACCTTTAGCAAGAACCAACTGATTCCCGATTGTAATAGGAATCGTCCCAATTTTTTTTCTGATGTGACATCTTCCCACTCTCCCTTTTTCTCTCTCTCATCTCCTCTCACCCTCTTTTCTTTCTTGTTTTTTTTATCTTTTTATTAAATTATTTTATAGTTATATAATTAATTTGTAATTTTAATTTTAAGCTAAATTAGTTTAAAAGTATTTAATTATTAATATAATTATTTTACCCCACTTTATGATGTTTAGAATAATATTAGTATATTAATTTGTAATTTATCATATTAGCTATTAATGTTTGTATATTAATTTGTAATTATTAATATTAGCTATTAATTTGTAATTCATTAAATTAATATTTTATATTATTCTACATTTTATCATATAAATAAATATTTATTACAATAGTTTATTTTAGTAGATTATATTTATTATTATTAAAAATTATACTTAATCTTTTCGATTCTCACTTTTTATCCAAACACCTACTAAAACTTATCTATCAAATCAACTTTTTAATTCTCATTATTACTTTTTAATTCATCCAAACATCATTAGAACTAATCTATTAATTCAACTATTCATCAAAAACTTATTAGAACTCTAGTTCTAACATCCAAACACTAACTTAGAGAATACATTAGTTTTTATTTAAAAATTATCAAGACTTAAAGATATTTTGACTCTGAAATTATATAGTATCAATCATTTTAAAAAATTAGATTATAAAATAATATATTTCGAAAATTAGGTATTCTAGTTCCAAATAAAGTCAGAATTATTAAAATTATTGTTAAGAAGAAACAACATTCTTATTAGTGATTAAGTTACTGACATTTTTTATCAAGTTTATTCCATAAATCACTTAGAGAATACATTACTTTTTGTTAAAAAAATTATCAAGATTTAAAGATATTTTCTCTCTGAAATTATATAGTATCAATCATTTTAAAAATTTTAATCATTAAAAAGATAATATTTTTATATTTATTTATTAATGAATTAAAGATGAGTGATTTATCAAAGCTGCCAATTGTGAATTTTAATAAGTTTTAAAAATATCTTATCTAATGAAGATTGATGCAAGTTCATATTATAATCAGAGAAATTCTTGGCCCTTCACGCCAAGCGGATGAGACGGAAGGGGAGGGTGAATCCTGTGATTCCACGAGGCCAAGTTCTTCATCCATTAAAAGCTCAAGAGGAGATAATGTTGAGCATATTTTACTTATAAAATAAATTTATATTATAATATTTAATATTGATCGGAAAAAATATTTGTAAATTTATTTTGCAATTAAAATATATTTTCGTACCTACATTTTTAACGATGATATTGAGGGCCGATTTGGCTTAATCGATAATTAAATGAATCTAAATCTATTGCACAATTAAGCAATATTTTCAAATATTCAACATTGATTAATCGGATATTTGAACAATCATAATCATATGTATTAAACTGTGATTAATCGGAAATAAAACAACAACAATGATTAATAAATTTCTGCAACTATTTCAAAAAAAAATTAAGTGATAAATAGAATGCAAAATATTCTAATGGGCCAGGAAGAATAAATAAATGGGCTACTTACTGTAATCCAATAATCTGACGTTCGACATTATTGACAAAAAAATTTAATATTATGCATTAATTGATATTAAAACTACAGACAATTTTAGGATTTATTATTTATAATCTTATTTTATTGTCACTATTATACTAATTGTATTCTCAAACTTATTATAATCAGTTAAAAAATAATATTTTAAAAACTGACCATCCAATCCGAGATATTAAATCGGATCGGATTAAAATCTTTTTTTTCTTTTAGTTTGATTTACGCCCAGCCAAAAACCCAATATGACCTCTAACTGAATTGGAGATTCGGATTTCAGGGGAATATTACTGAATAGGAGTGTTTGTTCAAAGAGCTCTCATTATAAGGCTGCCGGTGACACGATACCAGAATTTATTCCGTTTAATTTGACGATTAACTGGGATCTCGTATGGATTGGATTCGGTGATCTTGTGTGGATTGGATTCGGTTTGTGCTCAACTTGTGTGTGGATTGGATTCGGTGACTCTCTCTCTCTCTCTCTCTCTCTCTCTCTCTCTGATAGAAGTGCCTGTGTGACTGTGTGTAACCTGAACAGCCGCCCCAGGCGAAGCATCAGACTGCAAATTTATTTCCTCTTGAATTTCTTCATCGATCGATCATCCTACTGTTTTTGTCTGCAGAATCAGATCCCATCCAGAATCCTTGATTTCGCTCCGACCTCTGCTGGTGCAAATTGTAGAACAGCCGCAACATCCTTCGATCAAATTTGCCACAGGAAAAAAAATGCATAGGCTCGCCGCTCCTGCCCGTCTCATGATCGTCTCCGATCTCGACCACACAATGGTACATAATCGATGTCAGGCAGTCGATGCGTGCTGTCATGATAACTTGTTGAATTGTTCTCTTTCGATCTGTTGCATGCAGGTGGATCATCACGATCCGGAGAACACGTCGCTGCTCAGGTTCAACGCGCTGTGGGAGTCCCGCTTCCGCCATGACTCGCTGTTAGTCTTCTCCACCGGGAGATCCCCCACTCTGTACAAGGAGCTGAGGAACGAGAAGCCGCTGCTGACCCCGGACATCACCATCATGTCCGTCGGCACCGAGATCACCTACGGCGACTCCATGTCGCCGGATGATGGCTGGGAGGACGTGCTCAACCAGAGATGGGACAGGAAGATCGTTCTTGAGGAGTCAGCCAAGATTCCCCAGTTGAAACCTCAGGTAATTATTCATCTGTACATCCTAGTGATCTCTTTGTTGTCATCAACAACGTAAACCTGCAAAGATGCATTGGAAAGAAAAGAAACATGGACGTCTGCAACCCTTTGTGTTTGGTGCAGCCTGAAACAGAGCAACGAGCTCACAAGATCAGCTTCTACGTTGAGAAGGCGCATGCTCAAGAGGTGATAGCGTCGCTTTCAAAGACCCTGGAAGAAAGAGGGGTACGTATATGACACAAGATCAATGTAAACCTTAGGGAGTTTACTTGTTTGTTCTGAAAGGATCAGGTGAAAGTTCTTCCTTTCTGTGACTAATTACCAACCTCGATCATTCAGCTGGATGTAAAGATCATCTACAGTGGCGGCATCGATCTGGACATATTGCCGCAGGGAGCTGGAAAAGGGCAGGCTCTTGCTTACTTGCTGAAAAAGCTGGAAGCAGATGGCAAACCACCAGTGAATACTCTGGTTTGTGGTGATTCTGGCAATGATGCAGAGTTGTTCAGCATCCCAGGAGTCTATGGTGTAATGGTGAGTAACATCATTTATGTTTCCAATCAATTTTGAAACTTTTGGATGATAGAAAGATCCTACTCACTCACCTTCTTGGATTGAAATTTCAGGTGAAGAATGCCCAGGATGAATTGTTGCAGTGGTATGAGCAAAATGCAAAAGATAATCCTAGAATTATCCATGCGAATGAAAGGTGCGGCGGAGGCATTATAGAAGCCATTGGCCATTTTGCGCTTGGTCCTAAGAATCCCTGAGGGATGTTGCAGAACTCTTGATAAACTTGCAACAGCAGTAGCAGTTCTGTTACAAAATTTGAGTAGAGAGAGATATATTTCGACCGAAATAAATGTCATTTTAATCTAACAAAGATACTCTGATGACCATATAATGATGGACGGTCATTACTTTGAAGTTTGCATGCAATGTTTCCATGGAGAATGAACATGGCAATTAAATTCTCATACATGTTCTGAAATGAGATTTCTTATGGGGAAATGTTAGTTGAGGAACCATTTCTTTTTGACAGTCTAAAGTATCACAAAGCATGATTGATCTGATGCCCAAAGTTCTTCATGCCTTATTAATTTAGTGAGACCTCGGTGGATTAAAAAATTAGGCAATCAGAACGTGTTTTCGTTGAAGCCTCCATGGCTAAGCTTTGCACATTTGTGCAAAGATTTGGTTCTATGGTGAGTTCATGCAGTATAAAATATATAACAAGGGTTGAGACACATGCGATTTAAATCACCATCAAATTCCTTCTTGTAATTACAGACTACTTGCTATTGTGACCACCAAAAGAACCAACATGCAACCTGAGTTACAATCCAAGTTTGAGGCATACAAAAGTTTTTTTACAGGAGCACTCTGGCCAGGAATTTGCCAAAAGGCATTATGCCAAATGACAGCAAGTTAAGTACCCAACAAAATATCAACATTTTGTCAAAAGAAGAAAAGATAAAAAAAATAGAATAGCAAAAGTTCATTAACCTTGAGCAATAAATCATAGAGCAACAGAAAAACTTCTGCTATTTTTTTATGCGCTTAAGGTCTGATCCAATCACAATAACAATGATGATGATAACAAAAACAATACTAAATAGTAATAATAACTTACTCTGTAAAACTAAAAAAAATCGCACCATAAGTGTTTTACAGTCACACAATTTTATGCCTTTTCTTTCAAGGTTAATTAAGAATATCAGTGACTAATACATAGTTTGCAAAAACATCCTGAACTGTCACATGCAATTATCAGAAGTCATCAAAATCACAAGGAATGTAAGTATCGACATTCTGCACCTGAGTTGATGCACAGAATTACGGTTTATCCAACATGTCCGAGGAAGTAGCATAAAATCCGGTGGCTGTTTTTTGTTCCAGTGGCATTACTTCCCCCATTAGGCCATAATAATGGACGATAGAAGGATTTCTACATGAGTTTCTCAATTCAGGCAGATATTCGGATCTTCTTCATCCGAGTCAAATTCAACCTGACATCCAATTAATTTAGACTAGTTATCTTTTCATACAAGTGGACAACTGAAAAATAGTTAGCTCAAGTGTTTCATTCATATCAGATCAAACTTTTGATGATGAAACGTAAGTCATCGAAGCTTTAGTATATTAACGAAGGATCTCAAACTTTGCATTGCATGCCATCAATACGGAAATAAACTCCACGAATAATGTAACTGATGACCAAAATGTCATATAAATACTCAATGTATTCAAACAGCAGAAGAAAAGGAGAAGACACTCACATTTTCATCCCGGTACCATTTTCCATGGCAATCACGCTTCCAACCAGCAGCAGTAAACTTGAGCTCTTTCTCTCGACGGTCATGAAGTTCTCTTTGCCAGTCAACTGGTGTCCTGCTTTCAGACATTGCTGAAACTTTTATCTCTATATTACTAGACTGGACATCAAAATTTTTGTTTTGCTCTCTTATGCTATCGGCGACAATAGGGAATTTTGTCCAATAGGAAGAAGAGACTGTCTTTAATTTGGTATTCTGAGAAGCATCTATAACATTTGGAACTTGGCTCTGTCTTGTTTCTAAAATGGCTATTCTGGTCTGCTGGATCAATGGTTTATCTTGGTGTTCAATACATTTGATTTCTGATGTTGAACTACCAGGAAATGAAAGATGAGTTGAATCAGATTGTAAGGCTATTCTTTTATTTATTTCATCCTGTCTCCATAATTCCTTTACCCTCATCCCTGATTCTGCAGCAACATGCCGAGTACCTTTGTTATGCATCTGCAGAACTATAATGATCAGATACCTCATAGGAGAAACTTTAGCTGGTGCAATTCAAACAAAGAACATAGATATATGAAAGGGCTATTGATTGCTGTGGGGACTGGGGACAACATTTCTTGAAAGGAATGCCAAAAGATGCTAATATCATTTAGTTAATAATGATTTTTTTTTCCTTGCTTTCAGTGCAGATTGAATCTTTTTTGAAGAAATACAGATTGCAACTTTCTTAAACTCATAAAGATAACTCGGACTGAGGAATCTATAGGCATCAAAATAACAAAGAACAGATATATCAAATCAGTCTCAGTTCATATTCACATATCAGAGATCTAATAGATAACATATTTTAAGAAGTCACTGTGGCCAAGTGGCCAAAGCAAATATACAGTTCATAGTCCCACATCAAATTTCAGTATACTCCCAAAATAACTATATTTTGATTTTTTTTTTTCTTTCCTAGAAATTCATAGGAAATGGATTATGGGACGTCTAAAGTTGGCTCAGTTGGTAAAAGGACTGAGTTAAGAGTTGAGGCTAATAGCTTTGGGTTCAAACCTCAAAGATACAGTTGGGAGAGGAGTTAACCTTGAATGCTCTACGATCTCGGCCGGATTAGTGAGATGCTAGTAGTGAGGGTTGTTATGCGAAATAGACAAGAGAGAGAAATCACACAGAGATGACACAATGATTTTAAAAAGGTTCACCCTTAACTGAGCTAGGTCATTAGGCGGCAGCTAGAGTTCTTTGATATGGAGAAAACAGCACATGATATAAGATTTTAAATAACCAAACACTAGGGAGTTTGTATAAGGACTCACAATATAAAGTAGGAAACAGAAACCCTAGAGTCGTCTAAGTTTCGAGAGCTCCGCCGCCAAGACCCCGCAGAGGGGGATCCCCCTCTTGATGTAGATCCTAATTATGTAATGGAGGATAATATTGTCCAGAATTCTGATGGCATGCAACAAGATCTCAGTGGCTGAGAATTAGTTGGATTTGATTTAGTTTCAGATTTGGAGAATATGTTATTTTAGTTTATTTTCTGTTAGGTTGCAAGCGTCCTAGTTTTGATAAGGTTGTTAGTTAGTTTGTTGAGAGTCTTAGTTCTGAAACTTTATATTGTCTGGCTGTTGAGAGTTGTTTTTTTTTTATCATCTCTTTAATAAAATTTCCAGTTCAGAAATTTTCTGAATTCTGAGTTCGTGTGCCCACGTTCTTGACCTTGGATTATTTCCAAGGTGTTGGTGGATTCCTGTAATTTAATTATTCGATATTCGACCACTTGCACCGGCGACATCGACATCCTTGTTAGTAGATCTTTGTGGCAGATCAAGGAATTTCGTTCTTCCGTTGCGTCACCTCCCTCCCAGGCTCATTGATCGGGCAGCGAGACCCCCGTATGGGACATGCGGCTTCACCGCCACAATTATTCGAGCGGTTGTGTACGGGTTTATCATTAGTCTAAGATTCAAGAAATTATCAACAAATCTCCACCTTGACTTGAATCATCTTTAGAATATAAGATTTGTCATGCTCTATCGTCGCCAGCCCCACCTCGGGGCTACTAATAATTGCTTATGTTTAGCAAGTCCAAGCAAATGTTAAAACTTGTTGTGATGAACTGACTTGGTGAACATATCAGCTGGATTATCTGTTGTGCCAATCTTCATCACCTTCATCCTCTTCTCAATACGAATGAAGTGAAATCCAACATCAATATGTTTGGTCCTCTCATGATGCACTTGATCCTTGGCCAAACATATTGCACTCAAACTGTCACACTATCTATCCTGTTCCGACAAACCAGGAGCTCATCACGCGGCCACCATCTATCTTGTTCCAGAGTGATGAGCGCAGTGGCGGCAATACTACGATCATTCTTTCATGGAGATCACGCCGACTATTAGACTACTTGGAGATCTAGGGCTGCGGAACGACATTACCGAGCTCTTCGAGAGGATTGACATCTTGCACTTCCTTTAGAAGGTGTGGGGCACGTACGAGGAGGTCACTTGGAAGTTTCTCAACAGCTTCAAAATGATCAATATGGACGATAATGAATACAAGGCGACCAAGATCGACTTTCAGATGTATGACAGAAGATTCTCTCTATCCTTGAATAATTTTAATGACATTTATCAGTTTCTACCTCGAGATTTCGACGCTGCGGGATTCTGGAGAGCCATCATAGGGGAGGTCGTCCTCAACTACAGGTTTGTCAAGAGTAATCTGATTTAGAATCCAATCATGCGCTTCGCTCACCGAATCCTCTCCAACACCATATGTGGGCGACGAGATAACGACGGGTCTCCTAGTGAGACGGAGTTTTATATGATGTACATGATGGTCGAGGGGGTTGAAGTCAACATCGGAGCCTTCCTCGCCAAGAACCTTGAGAGGCACTCTAAGAAGACGAAGGGCAAGATGACGGTCGGGGGACTGATCACACCTATTTCAGAGCACTTCATGATGCAGTTGGCGGAATCCAAGCTGGTCAAGGGAACTATCCATCTGGACCAGAGCACAGTGCTGATCATGAAGCTCGCCTGCGTCGTGAAGGGAGCTCTCATGTTAATATTCAAAAACAACCTGGAGAAGATACCATGTGGGCATGCGAGGATCATAGTCTTCGATAGGGCCAATTAGCTTCTCTTCCCGCCGATCTCAACTATCTTGCATGATGCATCGTTGCCTATGATAATGTTTCCGCCATCAGACTCAAGTTGAAAACTACTCTTTGTTTGGAGTCATATGATAGGAACACTCTGAATCAAAAATCCTACATTCTTCCGGACATCCTTTATCGGTTGCACCAAGAACGACATCTTCTAAATCTCGATTCCTATGTGCCACCGTGACAACCGGAGCCTTTTTAGGATAATTGTTCTTCCAATGCTCTAGTTCCTTATAGTAGTGATAAATCTCTTTAGGATTTGGTTTCTTATTCTTCAGCTTCGGGTTGGCCTTCTTCCGGGCAGTCCCTTCTCCGCAGTCGAGATCAATCTTGTAGCCTGAGTCTCTGCAGAATTATCAGAAGTCCTATGCCGAAGTTCACGCGTATGCAGAGTCGATCTTACTTTTTTCAGATTTATAGTATCTCTCCCGACGATCATAGATTGAACAAAATTTTCAAACGAAAGAGGAAGCGTAACTAACAAAAGTAGGGCAACATCTTCATCATCAATCTTCAAATCAATATTCCTCAACTTCATTAACGGGGTATTCAGTTGACCAAGATGTTCCTTCAAAGGGTACCTTCTTGCATGTGGAGGGTGAACAGACGTTGCTTCAATAACAACTTATTGGTGAGAGACTTTGTCATGTAAAAACTCTCAAGCTTCAACCACAGACTTGTCGTTGCCTCTTTATCGGCGAGTTCAATTATCACCTCATCCGTCAAACACAGCAAGATCGTCAAGTGCACCTTCTCCTCCTACGATGCCTAATCTTCAAGATCGATCTCCTTCGATTTGCACTTCGTATCGGTCTCCTTTGAGTTGCCGTCACGAGCGGTGTCCATATCCCCTGTTGCTTCAGAAGTGCACGCATCTTAATCGGCCACAGCCCGTAGCTATTCCACCTAGTGAACTTCTCGATCTTCACATTGTTGGACTTCATCTCTTCACCTGATTTCGTTTTATCGATGAACCTTGAGGCTCTGATACCAATTTGTTATGCGAAATAGACAAGATAAACAAATCACACAAAGAAGACACAAGGATTTAACAAGGTTCGCCCTTAACTAAGCTGCGTTACCGACGGCGGCTAGAATTCTTTGTTTGATATGAAGAAAAATAGTAGATGATACAAGATTCTGAATAACCCAAACTCTAAGGAGTCTATATAGGGACTCCCAATACAAAATAGAAAACAAAAATCCTAGAGCCATCTAGGTTTCGAGGGGCTCCGCCCCCGTATAGGATCCCCCTAGACCTCCTCAGGCTCGTTGACCGGCAGAGAGACCCCCATATGGGACGGGCGGCTTCGCCACCCAAATTATTCGAGCGACTACGTGTGATATACGGGTTTATCACTGGGTTGGGTTAAGATGCAAAGCATTGTCAACGGAGGGCTAATAGCCTGGAATGCCTAAAGTAGACCCTCTCTATATCATCATCTCATATGTTTTGAACCATATTAATACCACTAATTCAAATTTACTTCAACTAGCTGGGATGACTAAAAGATGAATTCTAGGACAACCTGTACAGCAACCAAAACTGTTTCTGTTGTAGTTTTCTTCCTCCATTGAAATAAAATATCTTACAGCAAACCCATCATTTCAAGAATATAAGATCCAGAAATAAAAGAAATAAGATCAGTGTGATACAAATTAAAGCACTAACAAGTAACAACTACACCCATGAAAAAGTTATTCTGCATAAGCTACCTAAGAAAAGAGAATTCCAAATAGCTTACCGAGAGCATGAGAGCTGTGTCAAGAACGGGATTGTTAGGGCAGACAAGGCACACATATTTGCCATTGGAGAGCTTCTTGAAAGAAGAAGAGGAATCATCTCTAGATGAAGAAGAGAGCATGAGTTCATCGACTCTCCTCTTCCGATACTGCGCCTCCCGCGCCCAGCTATCACCACCGAACGCACTCATGTGGCTCTTCGACCTCTTCAATCGCTCGCCTACTTCAGCTAATGTTTGTTTGCTTTCTGAGTGTTGTTCTTTCTGAAAAATTTGAAGAGTCCCTCGATCAAACATACAGCAAATCGGTAGATTCCATAAATGCTAACAAAGTTTGGGTAAAGTGAACAAATTAAAAGGTGGCAACTAAAGTTCAACAATCCAATCGCAGTAACCATGAAGACATCAAGTATCCAGGTGCAAAGGTTTCTCTAGGAAACCCCTAATTAGATCACAACATTCCAAGAAGACTCATAACCTTTGATCAGTCATCCTCCAGATTCATTTTGCTGCGAAATTGTTCTTCGCAACCGGTCAAGAATCCTTAGCGAATTGTTTCAAACCTTTTTGGCCGCCCTCAATCGTCTGCATATCAAACTTAGGCAACAGGAAGGAGCCGTGGAATGTTTGATGAATTTTTAATGAGGGCTTGAGCAAGAAAAATTAGTAGAAAAATGTTTTTTTTTAATTATTTATTTTTATCTGTTCCGGTATAGGAAAAATAACTTTGAAAATATAAAAAAAAGTATAAGAGAAATTAATTCTTCATCTGAAAAAATAAAGTCCGTCTTTAAAAAAAATAGCTTACTTTTCGGTTTAGAAATTTATGTTTTCTGCGAGGAAATTTTTTTTTGAAAAATAATTTCGAAAAAATAAGTAATCCAAATGTGATTCCTTCGAATTTTGGGCTAACAAGATTGTAGCGGCAGTTGTGCTGCTTCGTAGGGTACTTTAACGTGAATAAATATTTTAGTTACATAACAATTATAACCTGTGAGGGTAAATTAATAACGGCAAACCTCGAAGAAATGGTGTGGGTGAAAATATCTAAAGATTTTTATAACATCAAACGACTATTATATATAACGAAAACTTATCATTTGAAGAATTTTATTTTATCCTGAGTTTGTATTGATTCTTTTATAAAATTAATTTGACGTAAGTATTTTTTCGATCTAAATCTATTAATGTCTAGATCGATGTTTCGGACACGAACAAAAAGAATAAATTTTGATTAAATTTGACTATTCTAAAAATCAACTCTAGGACTATTAGTTCTAGCTTCGGTAGACTTTGAGACTCGATTTCATTATTCAATAGGTCAACAAAACTTAGTTAACGCGAGAAAGATTACAGTATAAGTTTATGAGGGCACAAAATGATTTTATGATATGAGTAAAAATATTTACAGATTTTATATTATAGAATAAATATTATACATATAAACTTATTTTTAACAAAGAATTTAACTTTCTGTTAAGTTTGTATTGATTAATTTATAAAACTAATTAAAAACATAAATTGTATAAATTTAGGTTACAAGCTTGTGGCACTAGTTTAGCGGGACATAAAAATTAGTTTATGTAACTTTAATAATTGATTGTCTTGAAGATCAATTTTATACAACCATGAATGATATCATCAGTTATACTTAATTAAGATTTTTTCTTTATTTTGAATATATAATATTATGGGGGTACTTTTAGTGTAGCGTATTTTTAGTGTAGTGCGTGTAGTGCACTAGAAAGTGATGACATTTTTTATAAAAAAAATTTGAATATTATTATTTATATAAAAAGTGTCGTTACTTTTTGTACAAATATGTTACATATTCTTTTTTTTTATACAATAATATGTATATCTTGTTGCATGAATTCGCTCCGATTGATAATGCAAAGTATTAATAATAGTTCTATGATATTTAGAGTACTGAATACATCAATAACACAATATTTTTTTTTTACAAAAGTAACTAGACTTGTGACTAAATTAATTTGCTTATTTTCTTCATAAACCAATAATAAAATTCGTCCTATATTGTTGTTTAATGTATTTGTGGTGCCGTGGAATTGCACTGACTTTTAAGCATAAGATTCATTGTATCTTTATCAATATCTGATTTAATATAATTTGAGATATGTGATTGAAAAAAATAAATAAATATTAAATATGCTGTTTATTTTTAATTATATATTTCAAATTTAACGATTTATAAGATAAAAAATAGATTTATAAGATAAAAAATATTATACTTTAGAATTAAATAAAATTATTAAGTTCTCTGTTATATGTGTTCAGGATTATTAACATGTAAATTCAAAGTCGAGATAAAAAATAAAATAATATATTTTTTTTATTTTTAAGATATACTTCTATTAATTAAATGTGTCGATCGAACTAATTAAGTTTCATCCAAGTAACTTATTGGTAACGGACGCTTTATATTGTAGCTCCATGTATAACGGGAATGCTCATATATCAGGTTAGTTACTGTTAGCCGTGGCGGATCTCCCGTTTTCCCAAACATCTCATGACAAATTCGTAGCCGCTTTCAAATCAAATCCGAATCAGTTTGTAAACTGAGCAAAAAAAGGCCGCTGGACGCCATCAAGTAGGGAAGAAGGAAGAAAAGAAGAGGCAATGGCGCCGACGTCGAAGACCTCCGGCGGCCTCCGTGGGATCTCTCAGGAGGCGTTCGAAGCGCTGGTGAAGGAGAACATGGAGGACCTCGGCATGGACCCGGACGAAGCCCTCGAGGACGCCATCCAAACCTTGACCCTCCAGGGCGTCAGCCTCTCCGGTTCCATTCTTCTACTTCCTCTCTCTCTCTCTTCCCGTCTTCCTTTGCTGATCTCTTTGAGTGTTCGATCTCGATGTTGCAGACGCGATCCATTTCCTTTGCTCCTCGAATCAAAATTATTGCTTCATAAACCGTTCAGTTCCTTGCATCCCATTTTATATAGATCCATTGTCTTTTTAGCTTAAAACCTAAAAAAGAACTCTTTTTTATATTGTTATGAAGCTAAAGTAGCAAATGATCTCATATTTGTGTTTGAAATTAACGATTTTTTTTTGTATTTGTCCCATAGGGATAATTAAGTGCATCCCTGGAGTGACCGCTGTGAAAGATAATCCTGTTGTGCAGTCCTTAGATAGGCTGAAAGAAATTTCTGACCGGCTGATCTCCTCGGACACGACAGATAAGAGAGTGGATCTTGAAGAGATGGTTGAGGTGCTGGACAGGATATATGATCTGTGCTCCATTGGAGAAGGATCTGATAATGCGTCCATAGCAACAAAGAATGGAGCGGTGGAGCTTCTCACTGCAATATGTCGATCACTTGGCGTTAGGTTTGAGAAGTCTCTGAGTCCGGGACTGAGAGCCCTCAGTGCCGTTCTCCAAGGTATAATTCTAATGCTTCCAGAAGTGACATGTTTTGAACCTTATGCAAAGTCAAGGTAGTTTGATTTTATTTTCCTCGACATTCTGTTAACATTATGGTAGGTATTAATTTAGAGCAGTGCCTCCCTCATCTTCGTTCAGAGTTTGAAAGTTATCATACCAGTTAAAATCATCTTTAGATGATTAACCAGTTGATATAATTTTATAGTTTATAACGTCGCCATGACTGTTGAAGTACAAGTTTGTCACAGAAACGTTAACTTGATTTGATAAACACTGAGTTTAATTATGTAACCTGCCACCCTATGATGAAATAAATGGTTTTGGATGATGTTAATCATCCTTTTTCCCTTAAAAAAATGATTTGATAAAATGGAGAACAATTTAGACAACAAATGTTGTTTGAAAAACAAACTACAAAAACTATCTGAGATGTGGTTTGGTTAACCTAGAGAATCAAGAAATCAAATAACACATCATTTTCATCTAAGAGATTTGCTTGTTCCATAGATTTCAGATTGTAATGCAAAGCAGATGACTACCTAACTCAGTAGACCATCTCTTCCCTTCTTGCAAAAAAAAAAAAAAGATTTACATCAAATAGGTGATCATGTTTGTTATCATACTAGGTGAGCTGGTCACCAGTTACTAACAGAAATTTATATTTAAGAATTGGCTTTTCACACATTTGTACATTTTATTTTGAGGCTTTAATACAAACAGGATGACAACCCATCCTTTCTTCCATCGAAAAAAAGTTCACTCATTTCTTCGGATTGGTATCTTTAAACAAGGAGTCTTCAATTTTTTAAAGAAAAAAGCGCATTTTATGAGAAATAAGAAAAGGAAAACATCGAACATAGATGTGAATCACTGTCTATACTGTGAAATTTCTTCTCAAAATTGATATTTGATGCCCATTTCCACGTTTACACCATCCTGTTACAGATAGGCAGAGCAGGGAAAACTTTCGGCAAAGTGGAAGTTCAAAAGTTATTGTTGACATTTTGAGCAGAGGCAATAAAGTTCCAGGCCTATTGGAAAGTGGATTTTCCGTTGTTGTAGCAGCCGCAACTGCTGATGAAATTCTGAAGGAGTCATTCATGGATCTAAAAGTAGATGAACTTATTGTAAATATACTTGATGAGGATCCCGAAGGCAGTGTAGATAGCATATATCATGCTATACGAATCCTCTTAACACCTGATGATAACCGTGTCTTGGCTTCTCAAGTAAGTACCTTTTTGTTGTTGCGGTTAAACAATGACTTTTGTCTTCACCTTCTTAGTGATGATATCATTATTTGCTAACATTGCATATTCGACTTCATCTTGTGATTGTTAGTGTAGTTTTAACTTGTGCTCCTAAGTTATAGAGTCAACTCCAGGAAGATATATTTTCCCTTGTAAGGATTACAGAATTACGTTGAATCATTTGTTTAAAACAACTCCATTGTGGGACTTGTGTCATCTCCTGATAGTTGAACAGAACTGTTATCACTAAATTATTACGAAAGTAACCTCAGAAAGAAAAAAAAAATCACTTAGATGATATGCATTTCTTCTTACCTTGTCTTCTAAAAAGAACTTATTTCTTTATAATTATGGTTTGAGTGAAGTCTTATATTCATGTGTTTCTCATTAAAAAAACTTATATTCATGTGTAGTTCTCTCTCTCCTTTGGAATTGTTCCCATGTTGGAACAATCCTTCATACTCTTTTGGTTTACTATTAATATTTTTAGTGGATACTTTCTGGGACCAACTTATGTGTGAAACTCATTTATAAAATTTTCTGATTTAGTGAGATTTGTCTGAATTTGGCTTCTGGGACTTATTGCACTTCTATGAGAAGTTTCTCTTAATTTATGTATCCTGAAGATAATGTTCATTTGTTTACTAAGTTTCTCATTGAAAATTCATCTTATTATTTGACTTCTGAACCTTTCTCAAAAATTAATTGTTAACCTGTAACCTAGTTTGTTATGAGTGTTTATATACTTCTTTATGCAATGAAAATATGCACCGATGAAATCAGTAGTAATCTGCTTCTATGGTCTTCATGTTTCTTAAACCGTGTCTACAAACACCATCCTTATGATAACATCCAAGGTTTATTAGCAAACTCTTCTTTGTTAAATATATCTACAGGTGTATGGATATGCTCGGAGATTCGCTCAAGTTGGAATTGTCAGTGTTCTTGTTAAAGCACTTGGTCAAGGACTTAGTTTATTGAGTTTGGCTTCAGTATGTGCTGCTTTAAAGGCGGTTGCTGTTAATGTAGGTATTTTAACATGACGGTTATTTTCTTGTCCTATGCATCGCAATATCTAACTTTTATGTGGTCTCTGCTCTTGACTTGAATTTTCGTATGCATGCTGCAGGATGAAATTTGCAAATCCATATCTGACGGTGGCGGTCTTGATGCAACTCTCAAGTGTATGGATGGCAGTGTTGAGCATAATGACAAAACCATAGCTAGAGCTTGTTGCTCTTTGTTGTCAAAGGTATGTTTCAGTTTACCTGTTGTAATATTTTTTTGGAATGTTAGAGTTATAACATAATAACTACTTGTAGTTGGCTGGTAGCGATGCAAACAAAAGTGCCATTGTTGAGAAGGGTGGTCTTGATAGATTAATGAAACTTTCATCGAGATTTTCCGATGATCCATCAGTATTACAGGAGGTAAATAAAATAACATTGGGTTTTTAACCGTGATAATTATATCATGAAATGATATATGGAACATACAGTTGATCACAGGGACCTCATCATGCCAGTACATTATTGTAATGCTGCAGGTTATGTCTATTATAACAGTGTTGTCATTGAGGTCACCAGACAATGCTGCATGTGCGATGGAAGCTGGAGTTGGGGATTTAGTTATCCAAGCAATGCAAAGGTTTCCTTCTTCATATCAGATGCAAAGACAGTCTTGCTTTATGATTCGCAATCTTGTAGTCAGGAACCCAGAAAACAGGTATATCCTTGTCCATTCATTTTCTGGTGAAATGCCCTTGTCCAATTTTGTGCAAGTGGGTAGTTGGTCTAAAGCAATAGGATAATCAGTTAATAGCTACTGCCTCAGTGTTTATATTGTTCATATATTATACAGTACTGGAGGCTCGTGAGAGGACAGATCTAGCTCACTTCTAGTTGGGACCACTGACATACTTCGTTGTGGTAGTTTTGCTTGCAAAGTATTGAGTTGCTACATATTTTTGTACAGGAAAATTCTTCTTAACAATGGAATTGAAAAACTCATACGAAAGGCCAAGGGAAGCCATGAGAGTTGCAGGGATGCTGCAACAGCTGCACTGAGGGACCTAGGTGTGGATGATTACAATGCATAGCATATATATTTGAGAAGGGGTATTATTGAAGTGTGCTATCCTGACCTTTAAGTGTCCAACACAATCAAATTGCTTGCTAAAAAATGCTAAAGCTGAACCCGGTTTCAGTCATTGAGGTCGAGGACTTCACATAGTGCATTTACTATATCAAAGGTGACAGAGCTCTTGATGCTATAATATTCCGAATCCTGCGAGTGTTTTGCACACTGAAGGATTGTTCTCATTAAGGTCTCAAATTTGGCAGAGCCTTATCATGTGCCCAGTGAAGGGGGATGGATCCATTACTTAATTTTCCTGTGTTCAAGTTTGAAAGGCTTTTGTTACATGCAGCTAAACTTACTGTCATAATCATAGCATGTTTCAAAATTTTATGTGTGGTGTCTCGTGTTTGAATATCTGACAGATTAGACTTGTCGATACTTCTGTGAAAATTCCATAAGAGGAATAAGAATGTTATTACTGGTCGTCAGCATCATCTTTTCTCCACACGACTACTAGATACTTCTTTGTTTACATTAGTTCACCCGATTGTGTTATCTGTTTACATAAAAATGAAAGAAGTTAAAGAATGACTCGCATGTGCATTCATCGTTAAATAATTTTCAAAAAAAGGAATGATTGATCAACAAATTTTAAAATCCAATGGTTCAGGCTCTCAATTTTTTCACGTGGATCTCGTAATAATGGACGTCCGATCCGCACAGGTTTTTTTCTGAAACAAAACTCAAATTTGGAAAAGAAAACTTCGAGCGATCAATAGCTTTCTTGTATTACGTAAGATTTAGGCTACGCTTTAAATATTGAAATATCAAAAGTATATAATTAAAAATTATTGTATTTAAGCACATTGCTTTATATATTGGTACTTCGATTAACTCAATACACGGATATTAGTGTGTATATATATATA
>LTAE01008091.1:0-14958 GCA_001647135.1 Pontederia paniculata | reverse complement strand
TTTTTTTTTTTTTTTGTTTTGGGTGGGGGTAAAAGAAACAAAAATTCCATCATTCGTGCGGAAAATATAAGGATCAAACTAATTAATTAATGTCTTATTCGGATTGCAAGAAATGGGAGGAAAGAAAAAGAAAGTTAAGCATCAAACTTACTCAGTTTTCGCTTTTTGTTGAGGTGGTTCATTTCATCGACCAAAACCGGCGCCATGGAACAATGGGACATTCACAAGGTAGAAGAAATGAAGGCGTGTGTGCGAGAGAGAGATAAGTAGTGAATGATATGTGAAATGAGGAAGGGATGGGGTGCTATTTAAGGAAGGAAGGAAGGAAGGAAGGAAGAATCAATGCTCTTAAAATTGAATCGGACCGATCGCTTTGTTAACTGGACCGGATCGATTTCAAATCATCAGACCAGAAAAACTGGATCAAATCAACAAAAGTTGGTGAACCGGTCAATTGGCAAAAAAACCGATTTAAATCGAATTAAAAAAAAATCAAACCAAAGAATAGAAAATTATAAAAATGGAAGGAATAATGCTATAAAAAGAAAATAATTAGAAAAATAAAATTGGAAATGAGAATACATGTGTAAGGAGAATAAATAAGGAGAACAAATTAAAATTAAATAAAATGAAAGATATTATAATAATGGAAGCTAAATAAAATAATAGGAAACTAAGCATTAATTTAAATTATTAGAATAATAATAATAATATTAATCACCGTGATTTTTAGATAAATATTAAAGTTTATTAAAGGAAAATAACTGAAAAAACAAAATTGGAAATAGGAAATAAATGAAGGGAGAGTGAATAAGGAAGATAAATAAAAATAAAAAATAAAGAGGTGGAAATAAATAATTTCAATTAAAATAAAAAAATTAATAATAGTTAGGATTAAAATAATTAATAAATTATTATTAATAATTATATATCAATCATCATGATTTTTTTAAGTACTAAAATTTTAAATATAATAAATAATTTTAAGAAAAAGGTTCAACTCAAATCAAGGTGAAAACATATTGTAAGAAATGGAAGAGAAAAAAAAAGAAAAACAGACACATTAAGAGATCAAATAAATATAGAAGGAGAATTGATAGAAAAAAGCAAAAAAAGAAAAGAATCTAAAAAGAAACAAAATAAAAAAATTAAGTGATTAAAAGCAAAATAAATTAATATAATATCAGTACATTATATAATACAAATTATATATCAACAATCATTATCTTAAACAAACATTAATATTTTAAACATATAATAAATAATACTTTATATTAATTATATCTAATTATTGTAAGGTATTACGATATTTTTATATATTATATAATACTAGTTATAAATCATTATAAATAATATTATTTTAATAAAATTCGATTTAATTTAATTAAATAAATTCAATCGCGACTCAATTGAAGTTCAGGTTCTGATCCAATTATAAAAATATTAGAAAGAAGACGCATTATTTGAAATACATTACTTTATTCACTACTCTAACCAATAAAACAACAAATTTATAATAATGCTTGTATGCATGTATGTCGCAAAGCCACGGAATCTATGTGGATTTGACCAGTCCGGAAAGGATTTAGGAATCATTCCGTTCCATTCAATCAAAACTCTTTTCTTAATTAATTTGTTAGAACTCGAGCACTCAAAACCTTGTTTACTTAACAACTTCACTTTTTGGTGCATGAAAGATTTACATATCCTGTTCTGAATTAAACATGATCTATCTGCCTTGCCTTCCCCTTCCCCTTCCCCTCCTTATGTGTTGATGGTGCGTGTCTAAATCTAGTTTTCACATTTTTCCTTCGTCCCCATGTGTCTGAGTCTGATCAAGCATGCATTTAATTAACTTAGACAAACATTTAAGGTTTGTACGTGCGACGAGGAGTAAGTCATTTTGGTTTCGGTCATCCAATTTCCAGTGGTTAGCCGAAAACTGTGGGTACTCCATGGACTTGTGGGTGCCAACTTTTGATATATGCGTGTGTGTGTGTGTGTGTGTGAGAGAGAGAGAGAGAGAGAGAGAGAGAGAGAGAGAGAGAGTCGGCGGTCGTGATGCTGGTCAAACAATGGTCGAGCCGGGGGTAATGAAAATAATGTGGGCTGGAATAAGGCATGTGTTGTGTTACTATGGGTGAGTTCGACGTGTTGGCAGCAAGTGCCCTGCTTTTCCTACTTATATGATGCGTTTCATATTATAGCATCGCATGTTATGTCAATTAATTTCTTTGTTCAACTTCAAATGTAAAACTATGTTCCCAAGTAACCCACTAACTTTTAAGTTTGGGTGGTTGGCGGGATTCATTTTGTTTCGCTTAAGACTCATGATGATTTCAATAATTATAGGATCTATGTAATCTTAATTCAAATTTTGGCACACGTGGACTCTATTTTCTACTATTTTAACTTGGAAGTGTGACACCTATATTTTAAATTTAGAGGTCCCTTAAATTTGACTTGATCGTATCATTTTAATTTCCTAATTCTATTTTATAATAAAATGGTCATCCATCTTTATATTGTTTAACAAAAAACAATTCTCATAAAATCATATGTTATATTCGGATGTCGTATGGACGATGTTGATAACATGTTACTAAAAATTAGGGGATTACTTTGTCACATTACACTACAAACTAAAGTTAAGAGTTTAAAACGGGATCAATGCAATATAAATTGCTGTGGGTTTCAATCTGGTACAGAACAATATTAGTTTTTTTTTACATTAAACATGCACACACTTACGAAATATCATTAATGAACTCGGACGTAGATAGATTTTTTTTCTCAAGAAGGACATTTCTCAATATTTAATTTTAAAACTTTGAGAAAACCTTTTTTTTCCTTTTATTCGAAAAAGAAACATTTCCAAGTTGACCCCAAAAAAAAATGTGTTGAGCGCATTTCAATGTTTTCATTGTTAATCTTAGTATTGAGAAATTAACATAACCCATAATTAACGAAATTCGAGGTGAATATTATATTTTGAGGATACGCCGTGCATCCATCCATTACCATATTATATATTTTTTATTTTCTCTGTAACATATTATATGCTTCCACATTAATATTTTATTGTATGGTGTTGTGGACCAATGTCTGGATATTATGTCACCTTACGGCGCACTAATTGGGGCGATATTTAATACCAGGGAAGGGAACACCAGAAAATGCATTATTGGTATTATTATTGCATGTGTGTTAACTAGGACGGTTGAAATTCACAACCAGCTGTATTGAAATCATGGTGCCAAACGATCCCACGAAGGAACACAGTTTTCCATTTATTATTTCTTAAATAAGTCATGAAAATTATTCAATTATCCCCAAAAATAAAACAACTTCTTTAATTTTTGAAACCTTATCAAATATGGTTTACCATTCGTCAAATCAATTAATATGATCCAACTCCATTTTGACATTTCGAAAATTTCAACTCTTATTTCATTATTTTATTCATTTCGTCCTCTTAATTCTTTCCTCCATAGTTTTCATGATTTTTTTTCTCAATTTTTTTCTATTATATTACAAAACATTTTCATAGTTTCCTATTGCCTTCTCTCTTTTTTTCTTTTTGGTATTTTATTGTCCGTTCTTTTTTTCCTTTTTACAAAATAGAAAACCGTCTTCAACTCGATTTGTTTGTTCAACCGATAATTTGAGTTTGTTGTACCTAGTTTTTGCCATTTAGAATTTCAATGTTGAATTGAATTGGACCAAGGTTCATATTTCAACCATTTAGACTGAGCGGTTCTCTAATTTAAAAAATTGAGGAAGGACATGGGAAAGACTACGGTAACATAGATGCTGAAATTTGTTTTATCTGGGTGGCAATCACGCCATTGAAGTGGATATTAACTAATTCAATATGAAGGCATGAAAGTTAAGGATATTAACTAATTCAAGTCTTGGTTTATTATTTTTATCATAGTGTTTTTCTAATGAATCTGAAAAATAATTGTGCACAGCTAAATATCATATTTTAAGTTTGCATTATACAGTGCGAAATCAATACTGAAAATTTTATATAGATGAATTAATGGATGAAACAAAAAAAAACTTGTTTGATTCGTTACAAACAAATAAGATGTTGCAAGCAAATGTGATGTGAAAGGCATATTTCGGATTGTGAGCTGGTTTGTGCCCACCCCAAAAATAGACCCGTCCAGATTGGTTGAATCGGAAGACAAAAAAGATAGGAATAGAAAAAGAAAAAATAAGAAACGAAAATTGAATGTCCAATCTGCATATTCGAACAGATAAGAGAAAGTCGAAAGCACAATGGATGAAAAAGAAAAAAAAGTCTTAATGTTCTAATTCCTAAATTAGATTAATTAAAGTAGGAAGACAATATTTTGAATATTATTACGACTGGATACATGTATACTTAATATGGAAAATGTTTGGAATATATTAATTGAATTATCCAAATAAGATATTAATCACATAATTGGCTTCCTCTAGACATGTATGCACATAATATTTAAGCTAACAAAATGCATCCACAGACTTAATAGTAGTTGTGAAAAATAAATTTGTATTTTGATTCACTACAAACTGGATATGGAATGGAACAACCAACCACATGCCTGATTTCTTTTTCATAAACCATAAGACTAAGTTCTATTGTTACATGATTACTAATTTTGTGAGAGAAAATATAGAATATGAAGCATTGAACTATGAATGACTTCGCAGCGCCATTCATATGAATAAAAATGTCTATCTGTTTTATTCTTTTATGGACACTCATAAGAAAATTGAAATTTCACTTTTTTCTTCACAAATTGTTGTAGTCATGCATATCATTTCTGTGATAATTGTGAAAAGATTGGAAGATAAACCTCCTAGATCAAGATATATCCTCATAGGGCATATAAATTATTTGCAAGCATCAACCTTCAAGCATTTATTTTATATTTTTCTTTTGAATTGTCAAAACAAAAAGTGATGAAGTGAAAATAATTCATCATTACTACACAATCTAAGGTTACGATGGAAGGATATCTGGATTGAGATAAGTACCTTAATTAAAACGCTTGATCAAATGGAGGCGCTGTCGATCAGCAACTTTCAGATGCTCTTGTATATAAACCCCAAATTTCCATTGGTCCATACAATTGAAGGGATGCTTGGCAAAATTTCCAATTCAAAATGCCCAAATGAGTCAAGCCTCGTATCAGATATCCCCTTCAAAAACTGTGCTATCTGTATAAACGACAAGGAGGTTCCACTATATCAGATAACCCCCCTCAGATCATCAAATCATCATTCCATCATTATAACATATACTTTGAACACTTACGGAGAGAGTCCCCTGAGTTATTTTTCCATCCCAAACCAGCGTTACCCTTGTTGCTAACAGCCTGCAGAGGTTCTAAGATACCCTTTCTACTGCTCCCAAGAGCTTGGCCCTAAACCAATTCAAAAAGAGCAAGTCAGAGTCAAAGGAGAAAAGAAAATAAAAAAAAAAAGAAAGAAACAAGGACTGACCACTAGGATACATGTGGAATATAGACAAAAAATGTACATCTTAATAACATTTAAATCATATGCTAAAAACAAAAAGTACTACAATGTCCACAAGTAGAATAGAATTAGCATAAGCAAGGCACATAAAGGATGTAGAGTTCTGAAATACAATCATCAACCCTTACAAGTAAATCATATTTAAAAAGACATTTATGTCAATCTGATTAAACACATATAACTATAATAGAGGGCCATTAATTATACATATAAAAGAAATGTGAATTCCTAAGCATTTAGATCAGAAAAGCCATACACAACCAGAAAGCATCTTCAGTAAAGCTTTTTTAACAAATCAGGTTGTTGATTTAATTTCAGAGAAAATACCATGCTTAACATGATTGCCACATGTGAAGCAACAGAAAACTAACAATTAACTTCCTGGCCTAAGTTGATCTAGAAATAATTGACTCACAACAACAGCTTGATTGAATGAAATTCCAACATAACAAAGCATAAGAATGATTCATGTCTAAAAGCATGATCTCCAATTGAGATTGGCCACCATATGTCGCATAACCAGAGAAACCACAGTAAGAGAAAAAATGAAATTATTTATTGTTTTTTCTTTGAAGATACACAACCATATTTCTTATATAGAATATTGAAAAGATTCTATTTGAAGAATAATATACTAGTCAATTGAGTTGGATATCCACCTCTTTCCAACCCATGGTTTCCAGAATTCTTCTAGCATAACTGTCCTTTCCAAATGACATATCCATGGCCTCTGCTGCAGCTTCCTCTGGGTTAGAATACTCTAAAGATTGTGGCACATCACTGATGCTTCTGTCATGAATAACCTTTTGCCCAGGACCAATGCCAAAACCACCATGTAGCATTCTTCTCTCTGCAGCTCTATCTCTATAGGTTACATCCTCATTCTGCATTGCACTAGGATAAATAAGTAGTCAAGTGATGTAACATAATACCAGAAATCTAAAGCATCTCGTCCACCATGTCTGCATAACAACAGGAGAGTTGTCTCAAGCTAAAAATATAAACCACACTTAGAAAAATGGTTGTTACAGATGTAGCAAGTTTATGTAGTTAACATTTTACCAGATCACGAATGAAGTACACTGCTCAGTTGGAAAAAATAATCAAAGAGCAAGCTCATCCCAAAAAATTGAAATGCTAAATAAGTAACATAAAACTCATATAAAAAAAAGAAAAAAAAACAAAGAATAGAGTTCTTATGCATAAATTTTAGAAGAACTTGGGTGTCGAAAAGCTTATGCAGAACAATATCTCTATATGAACACATTGTGATTTCATTAAATTGTTCTATCTTAGATAAGTGAACAATGTGTTAGGCAAAAGAAAGTGTTGAAGCTCTGTAAGATGTTTTTATAACATATCGCACAAGAGCGCATTTTCTGTACTCGGAAAAAATCAAAACAAAATATAACCACAACAATAAACCATGTTTATATGCAGCGGAAACAAATCTATTTGTGTCTTCTGAGCAGTAGGAAATCACATCAAATATTTACTTTCTCCACATCTAGCGGAACCTGATTAAATGTAGAGGACATGATGTCTCTGGCTGCATTTAGAATGTCTGGTTCATTGTTTGCATTTGACATATTAAACGTATCACTTTGTAAGTTGGCATATAAGTCCGGGAAACTCCAACCCTTTGTGGGGTTAGAAGAATCATATGTTGATATGGAAGCTAAGTATCTTTGACTTGGGTTTCGTAACCTGTAAATTTTGCCTGCAAACAAATGCACACATGAGCCATGAGCATCAAACTCTCAAAAAACACGCTTTAATATCATAACATGAGCTGATGTAAGAAAATCAAAACATTGAAAGACATCTGCATTATCAGAGTAGATCCCTCAAGATGAATTGACTGGCTAGTATGGATTGTTTTTTTTTTTCCCTTTTTCTTGTCTATTAGGGAACATGATAGCTCAAATTCTCCTTACATTGAGCTGTTTCAATTAACTTTTTATGACATGTCTAATGCAGAAGGTCTGACACTCAAGTAACTTACTGCATCTTGTTGCCTCCAGACTATAAAGAATAGAATAATTCCTTTATAAACAATATTCACAAGTGGAGTGATGCAGTCAGAGGGTTAGAAACAACGAACCAAGCTAAACTTCAGACTACTAAATAGAAATGTTGCACATGTATGTGTGCCATGTGTGTGAGAGAGACGGACAAATACACACACGTGTGCGCACGCACGCACACACAACACAACACTCACAAGTTTAAGTGATGCCGTCAGTGGGTTAGTAAGAATGGACCAAAGTTAACTTAAGATTACTAAATAGCAATGTTGAACACTTGCACATGTATGTGTGCCATGTGTGTGTGTGTGAGACAGACAGATACAAAGTAATGCACATGCACACGAGTGCATGTGCACACACACAGATGAGTATCTAATGATAGTTGGAATAAGAAAAGTATCAATCTTGTCATTTGTTCAAACTTGACCAACCAATCCCAGCCATTCCAAGACTAGTACTGTCAAACATCAATATCTGAATCTGCTTAACATTATGGCCAGCACTCCGACAAGTTTGGAAAAGAATTGTACATAACCGAGTGACCTTTATGTTTAATTATTTTATTACCTTATCCACTACTTAAGTTACACAAAAGACGTATCTCGTTAGAGCAAAAAATGCAGGGAGAAAGAACAGAAAAAGTATTTTTAAATGCAATTTCCTGCAGTAAACATGATCTGGTCCACTTCACTTGGGAAACTACATGGAAGGGATGAAAAATGAAAATATTTACACAATTGAGAGAATAGGAAACCAAAAAAGAAAGTGTAGAGAACTTGTAAGGCTGGGTTTGCTTGGAAGATTTTTTTACGGCACATTTTTGGAGTATCTTTTTTTATAATCAAGAAAATCTTGTTCAATATAAAACATTTTCAGGTTGACCATGAATTTCTGTACAACTTTGTAAGAATATATTTTACCCTATTCAAGATGGGTCAACATTTTTGTCTTTCACGCTCCTTCCTATGCTATAAGTAAAAAGATAATTAATATGCAGTTCTCTAATTATTTTTGTTGTTGAACCAAACACAGAAAAACTATATTTTTTTCAAGAATACTTTCCTGAAAATTCATTTTCCTCTATAACTTATTTTCAGTGAAAGAAATGCAACCTAAGGTAGCTACCTTGACTCCCCTCCTCCTAAAGTTAAAAGGGAATAGATAGTTCTTGAAGCTTGCTTTCGTACAATACATGAATCAAACTTGAGTGAAAATTTGAGATAGAATACCAGATGAAACTCGTACTAGGTCCAGATGAATGTCATGGATGGCCGTAGTTTTCAGAAGGCAACCACCAGAAGGAACAGAAGGGTGCAGCTTGCTATAACTTTTTACCAACCTCCCAATCAACCTAGAAATAGGTTGCCTTTTCTTCACAGATTCAGTAACCATTTCCCAGTCCCACAGATCAACTATAGGAAAAGATGGTGCTACTTCATCATCTGACGGCACAACCATACCATATTGTGCTAGCCAATTTTCTTCCTCCCGTGAAACATCTGAGAAAAATTATCATGACAAACAACATATCTTTATAATTAACATAAAAAAGTGGCAGAAAAATAATCAAGTAGTGGCCTTGATTTTTATGGTAATATGCAATTAATGAAGGTTGATAACTTGATATTATTGGATGTAGCAATTCACAGAGGAGTTCAATCGATACTTGATGGTTTTACGTTTATCATAATTCTACTATTTGTATATTTTGGGAAGGCAGAAGTGTATGATCCTAGATGTTATGTTATACATCCTTGACCATGAATTTCTTTATATATAGGAAGGAAGATGCTTACAAAAGATTAATTATCTTCAGCATAGAACTTACATTTAGTGATCTTCTCAAAAAGACAACTGTTAGGACATTCTAAAGGCAAAACATGTAGGCCATGCTTGAATATTTTGGGAATGAAAACAAATAGCCATATCTAAAATTTAATGAAAATAGCAGACATAACATTGGTGAAACATTACCAGTCCCAGATAATGCAGAGCTGGACTGCGGCTCAACCTGTTGACTAAATTCACTTTCAACATACTGAAGACTGATGTTGTGTGCTAGGTCAAGACTAAGGTTCTCATCTGAAACTAACTGAACAGGGTCTGCTTCTGAAGATTTCATCAACATTACTTAGTTAGTGCCTAAGTAAATAAAGATTGACTAGATCTCATAACCTAATACTTAACTGTTGTTTTGAGAACTTGTTGACGAGTTGTCAGGATTAACATTGTACTTGGAAGAACCTGACAGATAAATATCAATCAAGGTATCTTCTAACCTTTCCAAACAATGATGTGGATCAGTTAATAGAATGGCCGACAAAGAAAAAGAAAATGCATGATAAATGAACCAAAACTTGATGTAGCATACCACTCTGATGGAGGACAATGAGTTCCACTTTCATAAGAAGTTGCACCTTCCGCAATTTCAACTACACACAAAAGCAAAGAAGCTATCTTATGTTATGTTTAGAGCTGCTGTATTGTACTCTTTTTCTTTAGTTGGACTGCTATTATTTGTTGAGTACTTTTAAGCAAGCAGAAAACACGTTGCAAGGATATCCAAGAGATAGGGGTGAGCATGGGTTTGACCCAACCCGGTCAACCCGACTCGACCCGATCACTTTTGGGTCCAATCAATACCTTGAATCAGGTCAAACCCGACCCAATTAATTTCGGGCCGGGTAACAAGTTGAATGTTTGATAACCGGATAACCCGAAACTTGACCCGAAAAATTATAATATTAATATAATAAACTTGATTAGTTAATACTAAAATCACTTATATTTTAGTAATTTCAAACTTTTTATTAATAATTTCATTTATTCTTATCAATATATTTATTTTATTCTATTTTAAAATATATCAATACTATTAAAAAATCTTAAATATATGAAAAAATTGAAGTACAAAAAAGTAATAGCTCAACCTAATGGCCTGACCCAACCTGAAACTTTTCGAGTTGGGTTGGGATGTGTTTCAAAATTTTACATGTGTATAGTATAAATATTTTGTAATTCTATTGTAACTTTTTGTCTTAACCTGACCCAAAAGTATTATGTTTGCGTTGTGTGTCGAGTTTTTTCCTCAAACCCGACTCATTATCACCTCTAGCAAGATGTGTATCATGTGGCATTCTGTAAATAAAGAGAGCAAAAAACAAATGAAGCTGGTAGCTTCTCAATGTTCATGACATGTTCATAGAGAATCATAGGTTGATATTCACATACATTCACTCTCTTGACCAAGTTGATGTGAATTGTAACTTGAAATCTCATGATCTCTAGATGGCTGGTTCTGTTGCACCGAACAAGATACATTAGCACTTCCATGTCACAAAACTCTCACTCGTTGCAGCGGCAGACAAGCAAGAACAATAGATGGAGACACACACACACACGCATGGTCACATACATTAGTGAGAGAGATAAATTAGCACTACCATGATATCTTTTATTCTTTGCAGGCACACGTGAATGAGAGTGAGAGATGGAGACACACCCACATACATTAGTGAGACAGAGATATGGAGGCACACTCGGACACAATGGAGATACACAAGCATGAGAATGAGAGATATAGACACATACACAATTGAATGATAGATAGTAATTGGGATGACCTTAGAGCATTCAAGAGGAACATAGCTTCCATTTTCAAAGGTGTAATATAGTCCATCTCTGCTACTGTAATACCATCCAGCATTCGGGTCATGGTAGAATCCACTACTGCAGGACAACAAAGTGGAGGAGTGAGCCCTTTGGAATGATGAAACTAAGCACATCATGATTACTCTAATCGATGAAGCTTTGTTATATCATATTTTATAGCCAAAATAGCATGATGCACAGAATACTTAATTGCCCGTTGTTTATTTGCAACTCTTGCCCTTTCATTTGTCGTTCACCACCGAATAATCAAATGTTACTATGTTTATTGACAAAAGGTTTACGCAAAATGTTTAGACTAATTGGAAAGTCCATGTAAATTTATCACTCACCAACAATCATCGTTACCAATCTTCTCTCACTTCCATGACACAAAAGAGATCAATTTCCTCTCTAAGAAGTTTTGAAGGACAAGTGCCAGAGATTAATGTGAACAAGACGAGACTATCACCAATACATTTGTTTTACATAAATTATCTACCTCAAACCCTAAATATAAACAGATTCCCACTATTCATTGGAAAGATTAACTAAAATTTCTCTCTTTTATATTAAATTATCAGTAATCAAGGTGCAAGAACTCAGAACCCGGCGTGGAAGTAGAGGTTGGAGGCGTCGTCCCACTCGAAGCAGCGATCATCCTTTGCGGCGTTATCACCTTCAAAACCCTCTTCGCTTCCAGCCATCTCTTCCCTCTCGGTCTCGCGGCCTTCCATGAGACGAAGAGCTTAACAAGGTAATTTTACTGTAGCATAATGGAATTGGTCAGCAGCGCCACATCCCAGCCCAACAACGGCTATCAAGTTAAGCCCTTTGGCCTCATTTGGTTGCAAAGACGCTAACATTTTTCTTTTTTTAATTTATTAGATAGTCCAATAAAAATAACTTTAATCCAAGCAAGAGAAATAATATACTTTCTTTTTTTTGTTATTCCTTCTATAACAAAAATATTGTGGGGTTCACCAAGTGTAAAGATAAAATGTTTACTTTAAATTTGGACCAATTAAGACCAGAAAGTAAGCTTCCAATAGGCTTATTTTATTGGACCAATTTGGTTGCAAGCGTAAGAGCCCCAAATTTCAACTAATCTTTTAAAGGATAATAACATCTGCACCGTATCTTTATTTTATTAACGTGTACATAATATTTTTTATGTTATTTATGGATAAAAGGTGTGTAAAACGCTGTAGTTATTTTTACTTATATTTATATATAATATAAGTATATTAATATGGGTCTCTACTCATAGATCTGCATTAATAAGTCAATATGAAAATGTGAAAGAGAGTAAAGTGTTATAATTTATAATGTTACACATTTCTTACCCCTATTTATTTATTTATTTATTTATTTATTTATTTATTTATATTTTTAATTCGATTATGTCAAATATTTTTTGTCATATATCACACAAATCATTTTTCTCTCTTATTTTTGATAAATTAATACGCTACGAGTTTATTTCTATCCTACGATCGAGCCATAACATGTTGTCATTCTTGTTGTTTCCATTCAATGCCATTTATATAATTCAACAAACCTTGCTACTGACATTAACTTTATCTAGTAGCTTGAATGAACTCATAAAGGATGAGCAAGGATCCATACCATAAACCTTTGTTCTATCATCTTCTTTTCCAATCTCGACGATGATAAGGACAATGACGACGACCATACTAATAAAAACATGTGTGTGTGTAAGGAATTGTGAGAAAGGAGTAAAATTTACAACAATGGCACATAATGGTGTCCTCAAATTAGAAAAGGATCATATTGCAAATCATCATTTTAGCAGAAACTATGATATAACGTAATAAAAACCTTGTATTACCAAAAGTCTAAATTCGAAAAGATAATTATGAATGACTTTTCCAACAAACTTCACATGGTGTGAGAAGTTCTCTAGCCATTCAATATAAATGCAATAAAAATTAAACCAGTGTCGTACTCATTGGCATATGTCTAGTTTCAAAATCATTATCATGACAAAGCTGATTGATTTGGTTTACAAAAGATGTATATATTCTGCAAAATCAAAGCAAAAGAAAACCAACAAGTTACAATAAAATTGCAGGATAACCAGATAGTTCAACTTTTCAACACGACAAGATAAGGTTTATTCATGTTTTTTCAAGGGAAGGTGGATGGCTACATAACTTGAACAGTCATCCATTTGTTCCAAAATAGGTTCGTGTTGAATTTCATTCTTCATAGATCAATGTTTGATCAACTATTCTTGGTTTAAATGTTCTTAGATAGTCCACGTTTTGGCAATTAGCACATTTTCATCATGGTCAAAATGTTTCATATTATATAAAAGTTGTATCATATCTTAATTCACTAATATCTTAATAGATATTCTTTTTTAGAGGGAAAAAGGATGATTATAGTTTGTATATTTTTTTGTATCTGTTCAATTTTTGTAATTCTTTTTTGCAAAGGTTTGTTCAATAGTTTTTACTACTATTGGATTTATCCTTTCAAACTAATAGGTAATAGTACCTTGCAATCAGATCAATATAATAATATTGGATTCGTGTGATAAGCAAAACCCTTCGACTAGATTCATCGGATCCATTGGGTTTATTTTATTGCTCGAGGGCGATTGGTGTTCAGGACTACTGGCACTTGATTAATTTGACTGAAGGTATAGAGAAGGGTCCATTGGACTTTTGGTTACCAAAGTTCACACCCAAAAGGAAGAGAAGGGGCGGGAAGTTAAGAGCTTTAAAATAACTGAAAATGATATTTCGCTATTTTTTTATATTTAATTAATGTAAAAGGTGTAATTGAAAAGTGCTTGGAAAATACAAAAAAGAACTGTTAAAAGGTGTTCTATTAGTTATTTCATCTCCAACATATAGCAACAAGGGCAAGAGTTTTTTTTTTCTTCGAGTCGGTGATGTGTGGCGTATAACAAGGAGCTTGTGACAAGGTTAGAACATGGATGTGGAGCAAGTTGTGACCAAACTGTCACAATGGTTGTGATGATAAATTGTGACACAATAAGTTCTAAAATTTATTATTAATCTAAAGTACATAACTATTAATTGCAAGCGTACATGTTATAGCTGTAGTATCTTAGATGTCGAACTATGAGGATTGGTTGACTAAACACTAGCAATTTCTTGCATTAACTATCTAGATAGGTTCAATTAAATGGTTGATTGTTATTTGACATAAAAGAGAAGTAGAGAAAATATTAGGAAATAATCAGTTAGCAAAAGTTTCTGAAGCAAAAATCCCTCTAGGGCTCAACTCTTATAATCAGTTCAATGAAGACATACAAATTAATCCACACTAGAAATAAGAAAATAAATCAAGTAGCTTTCGATGCTTTGATCCAAATATCAAAGATCACTGCTTGAAGTTCAAGGCTAATAGAGGTATTAGCGAAGCATTTCTCTTGCCTTGAATTAGAGAGTAGACCGACTGTTCTCATAGGGATATTCCTTAGGATTAAATAAAAAAACACTCAATCAACTTTTAAAATTGTGGCACTCTCTGTCACATGATATCGTCTCTCCCTAGTTATAATCAATCTCTCAATTCCGCAACTATATGTGACTTTATTAAGCCACACCAAAAAGAAGATAATGACAAAGACTTGGTATAACAGTAAATTCATCATAAATTTATATCAAATAACTCTAGCTATCTTAATGTGCATACATGCAAATCATTGAAAATCAATAAAGGAGATTACTTGTAACGCCCCCAAAAT